>CAEFZY010021126.1:0-11243 GCA_903066815.1 Brachyrhaphis roseni | reverse complement strand
AGGTTAAAGCAAACTACTGTTACAAGTAAACTTTCTAAACTACAAACATTTAACTGTTAGGGATGCTCAAAAAGGAGCTATTGGACTGATCTGGACTAACTGGTGTTATTGCAGATTTGCCAATAGTTTATTTTATAATTTTTTTTATCCGATTACTCGATTAATCGTAAGAATAATCGATAGATTACTCGATTACTAAAATATTCGTTTACAACAGCCCTAGCTCACACACACACACACACACACACACACACACACACAGAACATGACAGCGATTAAATAGGAAACATTCAAACTGTCAGACGACCTGATCTCGCTTAGCTCCATTCTTTTTCTCCTTGTCTTTACTCTCCTTTTAACTGAGTGTTAACAGCTATTTGTTCACTGACAGATATTTTTCGTTTTATCGTTTTTGTCACACATAAATGCTTTGGATCAAACGGTATTTTTATATCAAAGTTAACGTGGGTGAATACAATATGCAGTTTTCATTTTTCAGAGAGAACAACAGATCAAAATCGACCCATAAACTCCTGTGACTGGACCGGACAGACGGCACACACTCAACTCGCCTTCTCCTTCCCAGAAACACTCCAGTGGATCTCTGGCAGTCTTCTGCTGTCGTCCTTCTACGCTCCTGCTGCTTCGTAGAAGACCAGCCTGCCCAGTCTCAGTTCAATTTACACTTACTTTACTTACCCCAAAGAAACATTAAAAGTTGTCTATAGCTCATATCGTCCAATGGTGCCCAAAGTCAGTCCTGAAGGGCCGGCATCCTGCATGTTTTAGTTCTCTCCCTGGTGGTAACAACCTCCTCAGCATGTCAATGTTCTTCTTAGGCCATCATTTGATCCAGGTGTGTTAAACCAGGGAGAGAACTAAAACATGCAGGATGCCGGCCCTCCAGGAACCACTTTGGGCACCACTGATCTTACAGAACAGTAAACCAAAGCACTTTTTTTCTAATGTGCCTTGCTCAAGGACACAACAGCAGACTGGTAAACCAGGTGTTGAAACCACCAACCCACCAAGTTGCAGAATGTACTCCTACCTCCTGAGCCACCGTTGCCCACAGGCAATGAAAACATTGCCATACTATGATTGATGTTGATTCTTAATTTCTGATGTTTCTTGGAAAACATTACATGTATTCAAAAAAGACTTCCAAAGTATCAAGTTGGTAAAGAGTTGAACGATCAAGATCAGCTTCAAGATAAACTTTATTGTAGAGAGACGATTTATTTTACACCCAAAGAGAACAAAAATACATGTTGTATTCATGATACAACAATATAAGATAATGTTACCTTATATTGCCTGTAAGGTAATATTACACTAACAGAGACAAATGAACACGTGTACCACTATGCATCAGAAAGCAGTAATCTGCAGTTATTAGGTGGTTTGAGCTAGCAAGCATAATGTTGGCCTTCGTTGTGCCTGTTTCAGTTGAGCTGGGAGAAATCTACAAGGACAATCATTCTGCTGCACATCTTTATAATGAAATCTCTCTGTTTATTTGACGGACTCAACAAATAAAAGTTAAATCTGACTCAAGAAAACAGGAGTAAAACAATTCCTATCCATGTGAATTCTTCATTGCCTATAGCTGCAGTGCTTTTTTTCCAGTATCAGTCATGATTCCGACACATCTGTAGGGCATCAGATGTTGATCTTCTACATGAGTCATTAATGTGATGTTAAAGGGAAAGTTTGGGTTTCATGTTTTCTCCAGTTATGAATAATAACTCTCACTGTGGCTCACTGACTTTGTGACCCTTTTAGGGATGATGGATGCAAATGACATGACTTCACATCCAGCACTAGCTCTCGCTGTACTCCACTATATGAAACGGGTTTTTTTGGGGGGGGGTTAAACTTTGCTGTTCTTTATATCATTGTTGAATCACAACAGCTTGAGAAAAATAACAAGATCATGTCATGGTAGCATCCTTCTCAAGTCTGTTGACTGAAGGAGATCTGCAGTTCGACAGCAGAACGAGTTGTGAGGGGAGTTAAAGGACAAAATGACAGCAAATGTGAGATGTGTTTAAGAAAATTGTAGTTTTTGCAGAGTTTGTCCCACTTGTTATCTGAAGCAGCGTTGGCTGACTGGTACATGAAGAACAGTGTTAGATATATTCTTCTAGATATTTTTGTACTAATAACATATTCTACAAAGATAATGCTTGTCTGGTATTGGGAACAATTCGAAGTTACCAAATCTCTGAGGCTGAGTCTGTGACAACACAGGTTCAGGTAAGCTCAGTAAGTGAACAGAACTCTAAGGTTGTTCAGCTTCTTCTTGTGCGAAGCTGTTACATGGTGAGTTCACAATCCCAACAGATTACCGGAAATTAAAACAGTAAACAGTCGTCCTCCACAGCAAAGACAGAAGAGCCGAGCTGTTAAAGTTAATTCAATATTTAGAAGAGTGGCCAACACTAATTTTAAAACACCGTCATCGTTCACAATTTCTGTTCACTGATTGACCCAGTTGAGATTCTTCTGGAGGAATCCAGCTCAGTGGGTAGGAAGGCAGTGACCAGACTAAAGGAGAACTGTTAGGAGTGCAATAATTCAGGCTAACATATTAAGCGCTATGAACTTCCCTCTAACATGTTAAGCCAGTTGGACAGTGTCCCACAGCAGCAGATGCTCAGACCAGACACAGATGGAGTCCCCTAAAATGCTAAAGGTCACAGAGAGTATGAAGCATGGATGAGAAAGAGATGAAAGGTGAATACTGCCACTGATATTGCCAGCACATTTTTTTTTTTTTTTTTACAAATATTAGCATTATCTCCAGATTCTGCAATATTGTGCAGCCGCAGCACCAATCAGCACATTACCAAAAAGAAAACTGAGGATATCAACAAGTACAACAAAAAATAACTAAAGTCGGCAACCAGGACGCAATAAAACCCACAGGTGAGACACAATAATTTAAAATAACATTAAACATAAACATTTAATACTGTGCTACAGTGACTTAACAAGGTTTCCCTAAAACTAAATAGATATCTTCCTCAACCGACTTTAGATTTGCAAACACCATTATGGTGCAGGATTTACTTCTTCCAGCCTATTGGAAGAATTGGCAGGAAAAATAATAATAATAAAATTAAAAAAACAGCAGCAGAGATAGAGTTGTAAAACGCTCTGTGTGTTCTCGTTATTCATTTTATGACACGGTTACAGCTTTAACCATCAAAACAGCAGCAGGTCTGAGTTGTCTTCTTGCAGACATAATGGTGCTTTGAACTAAACACTGTCAAAGTAAAGCCTCTTAAAACTTTCCAGCTTTAATTCCTTTTTTTACATCCCTGTACTGAACCAAGCCAAGGTGTGAGGGAGACTGATAGGAACTTCCAGCTCCTTGTTGCCCCTGAGAATCTGTCAGGGGGAACTCAGGTCTTATGCCATACAGTGCCATAGTATTCTGACTGCTGCATGATCCGGATTTCTGAACCACAAATCAGTTATATTGTTTATTGTTGTTTTTTCTCGATGCTTGTAGGCACCATACCATTTATCAGAACTTGTACTGATATCAGTATCAGTGCAAGTGCTGATGTTGATATTGGTATCTGTAAAGCGTATTTACTTGGTATCATATCAATACAAAAATATCTAGTATTGTGCACCTCTATATGCCAGGATACATTCATATTTTAAGCATATTGTAGTCTGATAAACATAATCAAATTAAATACCACACCTTGTCACCGTGGTATAAAAAAGTATAGTATAGTATGCTCACTCAGGGATATCATATAGCGATATGAATATCTTCATAACAGCTTTGATTATTGTGTTCATTCAGTTAATTATGTGGAAAAATTCCTAAAGGTCCAGAAAACCAAAGCTTTAAGTTCCAATGGCTTTACTCAACAAATGTGCACAGAATTCAAACTAATGTGTTAAAATGTCTTTAAATAAACAACAATAATAATAATAATAAAAAACATTATGCTGTGCGAAGCTGAAACTTTTCTGAGACCGAATCACCTAATTACACACATTTTCTTTATCACTACAGTAAAAAGAGGAGAAAACGAGCAAAAGGCAGGCGGTGGGGGAGAGAAGGGTGAAGTGGAGGGACTGCTGAGACGGGGATGTCTCTCTGTCACTGTCGGCTCTTTAAGGAGGGACTTAGAAGTGCCCATTTTCCAGAACAAGGGTGGTTAAGAACCATGGAAAACAAGATTACTCAACCTGCTCTCATCCAATTAATTACTGGATTGCTGGAGGGAAATAAACTCTCCTTATCTCCCAACGCCATCACTGCGCAACTCTTCACCTCTTCACCAGAGAATATCAGGGAATCCGAATGAAAATCAGCAGCTAAGACGTGGTCTCTATAAGGAACGATCGCTACACACCCAATTAAAACTGTCCAAAATAAATTGGCCTTCTAAGATTAATCTAAGCCTTCGTTAGAAATAAAGACACAGAGAGTTAATTAGTTTTGTGAAAAATTCTCGAGAGGATTTCTTGGTTTATCTTTTCAATGTAGTGAAGTGCTGTAAGTCTGTGGAAAATTAAGGCTTTCTTCCCTTTTGCCTCAATATTTCTTTGGCAAAGTAAAGGGGGGAAAAAAGAAATAAAATAAACCCCTCTGTATTTAAGCTGAAAGCAGTCTTGAAGGTTATAACCTCTCATTTTCTTTTCACTCTGGCACAAAGTTAAAAACAGTCAACAACTATGATACAATAAAAGCCTGAAGCTCTGCCCAAAAACAAATCTGCAGGAGTGTGGGCTGCGCAATCGCAGGCCTGCATCCGGCTCTGTGGGAGTTAAAGGCCGGAGATCTCGATAGCTGCCTGGAACAACAAATCCTGCAATGCGGATGGAGTCTGCCAAGTGAGGATTTGCGTATCATCTCTCTTTTCTTTTACCTCTTTCTGATAAACGCCGCAGGAGAACGCGCTAGTTCATCTCTACATAAGGATTTGTGAGCAGAATTCCTCCGGTGAACCCCTCCGCCCATCCAATCATCTGCAGCGAGTCAGAGTTCCCCATCAGCACACCTTCCGGCACAACGCTTTCAGCTGCTGCAGCTTAACGCATTGAGGAAAATAAGTGTGGAGGAGAAACAGTATACATATCTACAATGGCACAGTAAATACATTGACAATAGTTGGATAAAAATCTAAATGTTTGAGTTCAAAATGAACATAAAAAAAAATTTAAAAAATTGGGAAGGGGTGCTGTGGTGGCGCAGGGGCAACGCACAACCCACATACGGAGGCCTTAGTCCTCGTGGTGGTAGTCACAGGTTCGATTCCTGGCCTGGCAACATTTGCGGCATGACTTCCCCCTCTCTCATTACCCTCTTTCCTGTCAAACTACTTTCAAATAAAAGCCACTAGAGCCAACAAGACCTTTAAAAAAAAAAATGGGAAAAGAGGCCAAAATGGAAGAACGGAAACAGGTCAGGGAGGGCCACTGAGGCACAGGAGTATAATTCTAGTTAGAACTGGTTGTATTTTAAATGTGGCTGGTTTCTTTATGTCTGGACTAACAAACAGGATTGCAAGTCAGAAGCCTTTTCTGGTGAAAACTGGTGAAATTTCTAAAGGCTTATGGGAGAAAGTGTTACAGTCTGAAGAAACCAGAGTGGAAGTTTTGGCTACGAATCAAAATGGTAAGTTTGACATTAAAGATGTTTTCACAGCTGATAGTCCAGTAGACTGACTTTGATTGGGGATAAAAGTTGCAACATTTGTTCCATTTTCACCTGCTGTAGTTTTATTTCTCACTGCACTGAGTCAAATGAACCAAACCGTTTGAGCAACCTGTTCCCCTCCTCGCCTGTGGAGGCGCTACACCAAAAACCTCTGAACAATACATGAGCAAAACTTCCTTCTTTATGAAATGTAAACAAAAATGGAGTGCTGCCAGATTTTAACAGTTGTAGCCATTTTCAATGAGAAAATGTCTCGTTTTCTTTTGCCAAAGACAAAAGAAAACGAGACATTTGTCCCGCTAGCGCTAGACTCGTGTTTCTTTCGGTTGTATTTACCCAGAATGCTCTGGCCTGTAGTTCACTTCCTGCTTTTGTTTGCTGGTTGCATCATGGATGATGTGTCGAGTCGCACTAAATTAAATTCCAGGTGATGTTCAACCTGGACGTTGACGATAAAAGATTGACTCGACTTAATATAGTGTACTTAATGTCAAGAAGCGAAGCCATTTCCTTCGGCCATCATAATCTTGGGCAGGCTTTAATTGAAATTTCTCCAACAGCCTCCGTAGCTGTGGGTTATGTTCAGTCCTCTGAATTTTTAAATTTCAGACTCGCAAACTTTAAATTTCCACAGGGCAAAGAGTGACTCGTGGAAGAAAATTATAATGCACTCATCAGTGGAGAATGAAGAGAAGAAGGAGCAGAAGCGGAAGCCAATTACCCACATGGGAGGTCGACTGTGGTGAAAAGTGGCCGGCTGTTTTCTGTTCGATAACTACAGCGTGTCATCCCTTTGTGTCAACCAGAATTTTATCAGCCGCCCAGGGCTCGGCAGGAGAAGGCAGCCCCTTGCATGAGCAACAACAACAACCTGCAGCCAGACAGAGCCGCAGGCCCCAGATGGAAATGGGAATTAAGGGAGTCGGGCCACCACAGGGGCAAATGATATGCAGCACATGAGCTGAAAAGAAACGTTGGACTGGGAGATACTTTCACACACGGAGGGATTCATTGCACTCGGTGTGCTACCAGCAGGGAGGAGCATGGAAAAGGAAAATGTTACAGGCATTAAAGAGGTAGGATTAGGTTGGGTTTTTTTACCTCCCTTCACAGTATTCCTTTCAAGCCTGCAAAGTTACAAAGCTCCAAGTACACAGCAAAAGGAGCTGTGTTTCTTTAAGAAAGCGCCACTGTAGACTGTTATGAATACCTTACCCACATGTGAAGGAAGAATCCTGATAACTCAGACAAGAACTGTATTTCTGTTAGATCACTTCATTTATGTCGACTTCAAATATTCTGTCACCAATTAGCTAGCTGTTCAGTCACATTTCTTGTAGAATTCACAGTAAAGAATGAAAATGATCAATTGGTTCAAATGCAAACAGCTTTCAATCATTTCCTGTATGTGTTTTCAAAGAGCATAAAGCTCAACTTGTGTTTTAAAGGATGTCTGTTCAGCGCAAAACTTTCCAGTTAAGATTTTTATCAAAGTATTTCACTTTTAAACTAGAGCCTACCAAATGTTATCCTTTAATTGCGGAAACAATTGTTCTGACAATTCTTAAATATTACTCATATCTTGCCTCTCTATCATTTTTTTTCTATTTTCTATTATGTACAGATAGCCAAGTTAAACGTGATGGAAGGTGTTGTGCTTTTAGAATTGTATCACTCATGTACAGCAGTGTGGTCACTTAGCCCAAATAGAAGTATCTATTTTATTGTTAATTCTATAAATAAAAAGAGATTAACTTAAAAACGACTTCCAAAAAAACCCTTTACGTTTTAATTATTAAAAAAACCTCTTTAGGCAACCACCAAAATCAATATTATAAATCTTTGTCAGTTTGACATTCTTTAAGCACTACTTTGGTTTAGTTGTTTTTTAGCCAACAAATATTATATTTGCTCTTTTTCATTTTGTTTATGCACTCAATCTGTGTAATGGAATACACAATGTGGAAACGCTGCCAGTAGTGTGACATTTAAAAATATCAGCCAATGTCACCCATTAGCATATCTAACATTATCAGCGACTGAAACAACACGGCACACAACATCAGTTCCTGGTGTATTATTGGACAAGCTAGTTAGTTTTGTATTTACCTATTAAAGGGCAACAGCAGAATAGAAAACAATCCAACAATTCAAGAAAACAATATTGGGTCCCCAAATAATTAAAACAATGACAAGCCAGGTGTTTACATGAAATTATTCATTTTCACAGTTTTGTGTCATAGTAAGTAAAAGCTTTGAGTGTAGCAGTGTAGCAATGGAGCAATGCGCAGAAACCTTTGAGATCGCAACTACGACTAAAAGTCTACACCCCTGGTCCCTTAATAAAACACATTCTTTGATATTCTGCAAAATGTGATGTGACAATAAAAGTGGCAGTTCAGCAGCTCTAGAATGCACACTGTTTAGTTTTTCTTCCGTAAAGCTAACGTTTGAAGGGCTCCCTCCCTTCTTACCATTTTTTCCCACAAAGCTTTAAAAGAATGTCTTGTCAGTCTCCATTTTCCCCCTGGACATCAATGCTTATAACACTAGAGACATTAGTTGGACCTCACATGCACCACCAGGTCGGCTCATGCTTTCTGTAGATGTTGGTTTAGAGGAGTTTGGGGTAACACAGTGGGACAACAAAGTGGGTCACTTTGTTAGATTATAAGGCGTCAACCACTGGAGGAAATACCCCAAGTTAGTGTTGGAAGAAATTTGGGGATTAGTTGATGTGTAATAGCAGAAAGGCTCTGAGGCAGCTGATTCAGAGAGCAGCTGAGTCAACTGAGTGACGGTTAAGGAGAGAAACTCTGTAGCTGAGCCGGCCTGTCTCTCTAATTACCAGAAGGAGTGTCAGCACCAACATCACACTAACTCACAGACTTCTGAGAAAGAGTAGCGGCATCAGCTTCTTCAGTGCATCAGGACAGACATCATTCAAAAAGGGCAAAATCATTGTTGCTGATTGTCAGTGCCTCGCTCCATTCTCTTTGTTCTGGTTTGCTTTGAGAATAGACTGGTGAGTCCAAAAAAAAAAAAGGTTTTTAGAGACAAGTCGATAGCAAACTCTGCAGATAAGATTTCAAACACTATCAAGCTTATGAACTAGAGTCAGTATGTTTATTGTGTGTTGCAACATTTGATGGAAAAGAGCAAACTGAAGGTGGCCGGGAATTCTTTTCCGCCAGAGGACGATGGTCCCAGATTTATAGATGCTAATCCTCATGTCACATGAGCACACACTACTCTGGTGTCTCCTGGAGGTTCCTGTTTGATGAGGCAAATGAGACCACATCACCACTTAAAACCAGAGACTAATCATGGAGCCACCAAAACTCCAGACACTTTGCCTCAGAGCTGAGAAATTGTGTCCCGGCAAAGTACGACACTCACCAGAAATTAGTCTGATTCATTACCTGAGTGAATCTTCTCTCTTCATCTGGTTCGAACTTGGCCTGGCTTCTTTTGGAATGACACATAAGTTAGTTTTTAATATGAACTGGCATCTGTGTTTCTATTGCACTTCCTTTTTTTTTTTTTAGAGACAAAAAAAAAAGCTGAGAAATTGTGTCCCGGCAAAGTACGACACTCACCAGGAATTAGTCTGATTCATTACCTGAGTGAATCTTCTCTCTTCATCTGGTTCGAACTTGGCCTGGCTTCTTTTGGAATGACACATTAGTTAGTTTTTAATATGAACTGGCATCTGTGTTTCTATTGCACTTCCTTTTTTTTTTTTTTTTTTTTTTTTTTTATTAATGAGACGGCTTTCTTTAAGTGTAGATTCATGAAATAGTTAGGTAATTTCCATTAGTGCCGGAATTCTTCCCGGGTTCATTTCATATTAAAATTAGCTGACAGTTGGGTGGTTTCAGAATGTTTTAAGGCCTTCGGTGGCTCAGATAAGGGACATAGTGGTCCCGGTGGATGCTGCTTAAGAGAGGTAATACATCAACACAGTTCAAAAGATTACTATGACGGCAACACGTTTGCATTAAGTGGATGTGGAAATGTGTCCTTGAGACCAAAACCTGAATTATGAGGAGACAGGGTGGAGGAAATAAAATGAAATGAAGAAAAAAAATGGAAAGAAAATAAGGGCGTAAGAAAAGAACCATCGACAGAAGAAACAAAAAGAGAAAAGTTAATAGGCAAATTAGATAACTTTAAAAACAAAACAACTACGTGTTTAGGAACAATGAATAGATATAAATGAAACCTTCAGGGTGGTGTATGCTGCTGCTGCAGAGCAGGCACCCCAAAAATGGAGGCCAATAGTCCTGAGGGTTGATAGCTGATATTTTTAACGCATTACCTTCCCTGCTTCACGTTGAGCAGAGGCTCAACGTTTTTGGCATGACTACAGTCAATAAATGTCACACAAATGTTAATACCAAAAACATTCAAGCGTTAATGGGTCCAACTTTGATAGATTTGGAGATGTTGGCAACCTCTCATAGTTAAGATAATGAATTAGGGAGGCACAAAATATCGGCACTAACATCGGTATTGGCCAATTTTTGTCATTTTCTGAACAGCTCAGATTTTCATATCAGTGCATCCCTTCATTGGACAGAGTGCTGCTTGCAGTTAGCCATGCTAACAATACTCCCAGCTAATTTAAGACGCTGACGAGAACTCAAAATCTCAACTCTATAATCATCTGGTCTTTACTTAGATGTTTTAGTGAAATGTGACATCAGTCTATGTATTTTCATTTCCATGCCTGTCCAAGCTCCAGTCAGCAATCAGTTTATTCAGCCTGCTTATTGCTCTGCTGCCTCTCACCTGCATTCTGCTCTGTCTAAAATCCCTCCAGCTACAGACACCTCGCCGGATAATTGATTACACTCGAGTGTGTATATTGCCAATAAAAAAAATACTTGCCCACCTTGGATACTTTACCCTTTCTATTGCTTTTACAAACCAATCATGATCAACAAAATTTGGCTGATATTTTATTGCCAGCCAAAGCGCTGTATTTCAGCTTGTAACAAAGTGGTACAGTTTCTGTTCACCGTTTGTCCTTTACTCTTATTTCTGATTCATGTACTTCCTATAGTTGATTATAATGCCTAAATTTAAACATTAGTTTGCAACTTTGCTTCACTTACTAACCCGGGTTTGTTTGTGTTAGCAATATGTTGCAGTTTCCATCCATTTATATGTTTAGGTTAAAGCTACTACTTCTGGACTATTGGTTGAACTTGTTTATTTTGTTTCAAAGTACATTCATGCTATTTGCTTTCCTTTTTACTCACCATTGTTTGTCCCTTGTAGATCTGCAGCAGGTCAGGAGTATGGGAGGGGCTTCTTCTTCTTCTTCCTTTTTTTTATGGCGGTTGGCAAACAACTTTAAGGTGCATTACCGCCACCTTCCAGGTTGGAGTATGGATCAGATGCTCATAGTCTCCTTATAATACCCGCTCTTCTAAGAAATTTAAAAATACTATCATAAACTATATCTCCTGATGATCTCTGAAAGAATTCTCTTATATCTAACTTATTACTATTAATCTCACTAAGTAGTATCTCCCTTTCCCGT
>CAEFZY010021119.1:0-79253 GCA_903066815.1 Brachyrhaphis roseni | reverse complement strand
TCTGTCTGTCTGTCTGTCTGTCTGTCTGTCTGTCTGTCTGTCTGTCTGTCTGTCTGTCTGTCTGTCTGTCTGTCTGTTTGTGTGAGAGATTTCCCAGAGACCATTGGAGACATTTCTCACTCCGATGTGTTGGGCAAAGGTAATGAAATGGCTGAAAAAAAATAAAAGATTTGTGGCATTTTGAGCAGCACCAGATGTGCAGAGTGATTGTTTGACTGTTAAACTCTTCACCTAGAGGCAGAATAATCAAGTCTTTTAGATATAAAACATCAAAACATATTGCCACTGCATTATTTAGAAAGACACCTGGCACACTCTAACATTCAAATGTCATAAATATATTACTGTAGACAATGAATTAATCGATCAATTTACGTTTCTTATTTCATCCAGCAATAGTTTGTGTTTTAATTTACACAGCTTTAAGTTCAAGGTTGTTTTTTTCTTTCAGGCAGTGAAAGGGCACCCTGATCTAAGATCTGGGACTTGGTCGAGTAGCGTCAAAGAAACACGTGTGAAAACAAAGTTACATCCAAGGTAATTATCTTTCACACGGCCAAGGTTTCTCTCTGTCATGTGTGGCTCCGGGTCAGACGTTAGCTCAGACGGCTAATTATGAGAAGGGCCGTCATCAGGTGTGAAGTTTGGCACATTTGTGTCAGCCAACGTCTCAGTCCAACGCTGGAGGCAAACTTGAACTGAGAAACTGGAGGAAGAATAATCTAATGTTCAAAGAAAAGCTTTCTTTGTTTTGTTTTTTTCCTACCAGGCGTGCAGCAGCAGACGGTGTTCTCCAGGTCCTCATTACACCTGAATTGTTCAGAGCAAGGAGTTCTTCAAAAACTTGATGTGGCATAAAATCACTGTCGGTAGCTGATCCTGATAACGCGCTATTTAACGACTCCAGATGTACAGCAGCTTAAAGCAGATGGGATTTACCAGATATCAGCAGAGCTTCTTCAAAATACCAAAACCTGCCTTACTTTGTCTTTTATTTCTACCAAATTATGTGTTACATTATTTTGTCATCAGTTCATCAGTCAGAGATACAAGGGGCGATATAAACAACTTGGAAATATTTTTACGCTGTCTAAGGTGCTCTTGATTCGAATCACCTGAATGAAGAACAGAACTGGTGTCAAACATTTGTGCAGTAAAAGTTTTCATTTGTGCCGCCATCATTTTTTAAAGGTACTAACGAACAAGTTTCCAGAGGTCATCAGAGGTCATCATAAATATCTTCAAAGAAAAAGCAGCACAAACAAAAATTTGTGCTGCACAAATGTAGCTGAGCTGATTGATGCCAAATTTGTTTGATTTCCTAAATGTGTGTACATTTTTTGGGTTCGGGAGGTTGACCTCTGATGACCTCTGGGAACATTTTTATTTTATCTTTAAAATGATGGCAGCAAAAACAATTTTCTTTTCTGCACAAACATTTGACACCATTTTGTTTTAGGTTTGGGTAATGAAGGGCCTGGTTGACCATTTGACCTTTAAATTTTCACTAGGATCCTCAAAGCAAAAGCAGCACAAACAACCATTACTGCAACACAAATGTAATCGAGTTCATTGACACCAATTTTGTCTGATTGAAGAATACCGGAGGGCTGGTTGACCTTTCATGACCTCTGGAAACATTTACTAATGTCATTAAAATGATAGCGGCACAAACAAAAATTTGTGCTGCACAAACGCAGCTGAGCTTATTGACGCCAGCCATTTTTGATTTTGTAAATGTGTGTAAATGTGGGGTTTGTTGGGGAGGTTGACCTCAGGTGACCTCTGGAAGTCTTTTTATTAATGTCTTTAAAATGACAGCGGCACAAATGAAAATTTGTGCTGCACAAACCAACACAAACGTTTGACACCAAATTTGTTCGATTTGAAGAAAGGGGAGGGGCTGTGACCTCACTGTAGCCTGTTAGCTAAGATAAATACTGACCTCCTGCTAATCGTGAGCTGATGTCTCCCTTTGTGTGAGACCGCCAACCGGACCAGACTGAGGACTGTACATGCAAGATGGCAGGAAACACGCTGGCAGCCAAATGTTAAGAAAAGCAAACGAAAATATCTTTTTTTGGTCCTGCTTTGGTTTGTTCTGATAAATACAGAGTCTCTGATTTAGTCGGCACTTTGGATTTTCATTTTTTTCTGTCCTTCCTTTTATTTCAGTCTGTTTTGGTGACTCATATAGAAACTTTTACTTAAGGTCATGTTTTACTTTTTCTTGTTTTCCCTTCCTTCATTTTGCGCAGTAATTTTTCCTTTATTTGCCATACAATCTCTTTTCCATCGGTAAAACCACTCACCTTTTTAACTCCTCTAATCACCTTCCTCAGTATTTATACTTAGTCAAATAAATGTTTCAGTTCTTGCTGTTTCAATTTTCAGAGCCTCTTGTGCTCCTATAATGACAATAGCAGCTGCTTAAAACACCAATATAAATTATTAAAGATAGAACTGAAGAATTGTCTCAAAAATTATAAATAAAGATAACTGACAGCGTGTTTTTTGTTCTCACTGAAAATCTGGTTTGATTAAAAGGAAACAAGACGCTTCCTCCTCTGAGTAACGCAGCTTTTCTTTCTAAACATACGGATTCATTTGTTGAACCTCTAAAGATGGAGACGCAGGGTGGCCACCAGGGGGCAGAGTTTCAGCCTCACGCCTCCCTGTTGCTAACGCCTGAACGCCATTGTTAGCTTACCGACAGCAGAGAAGAAAGAGGAGCAGTGGCCCTTTAAAAACAGACATGCTGGTTAGCATCAAACATAAGTTATTTGTTTTGTTTTTTACATTCCTAAAATTAGAAAAAAGAAGGTTTTCTTGCAATGTCCCATAAAGTGTAAGGCATTAGCAAAACTGTAACTATGGAGAGCAGTTAACTATGTAACTATGGAGAGCAGTCTTTAACTGTATTTGAGTCACTTTGTGGTCACATGCCTCCAAGAACAAAAACAAAAGCCTGCAGTCACTCATCTTGTTATTTACACCAGATCTCAAACCTTCTGGGTTACATTTGTAATTCTGTAATTGAGTCACAAATTACAGACTTATTTGAATGAGTGGCAGAACCCTCCAATGAGCTTTTCTGAAAAGCTGCAGACTTACAAACACACAGATCTGTTTAGCCTGAGGCCTGAGGGTTTTTACACAGCTCTGCAGCTTCTCAGAAGATTTTTTTTTTTATCTGCAGGAGGTTGCAGTTCTTTCTGCTCATTAGAACCGACGTGGCAAGTTTTGATCTTGTTTGATTGTTCTGACAGTGTTATTCTGCTAAATGTTCTCAAGCCCGACTAAAACAAGGGATTGGCAGCAAAATCTGCATTTACAAGCCTGTGGTTTTCCCTGCGGTGAAATGTTTACATTTTACAACAAGAACTCTCCAAAAATACTGAGAAGTAATTTTTTTTTTTTTTAAAAGTTTAACTTAAATAGATAAAATTCAAATCAGAAGAGATTTCTCTGACAGAAGGAATAACACAAAAACAACTTGTTTGTATTTGTATTAAAGTATTCTGAAAAGTTGATTTTTTTTTCTTTTTTTTTAGCTTTTCCCCCAATCAGCTCCTTCAGACTAGCCAGCAGCAATTAGCAAACAACTGGTGGAACTGAACATCTGCTGAGCTCAGTATGGTAGCTCCTGCTCAGTTCAACACTGGTAAAAACGTTGTTAACGGGTTACTAGAGGAGCCATGTTGTGATGACTTCCTGAAGGCGAAGTTCCAGAAAGACCAAGACTTCTTAAAGAGACGGAGGCCCAATTTCAAGACGTGAAATTGCGAAATCAAATTTCTTTTAAGTCATATCTGATTCTTGTAGCATTTTTATAACAACAGAATGTACCTGATCATGCTATAAAATAACACTATGTGCCTGGATAATATATAATATTACCCCTTTAATACATTTTTTTAACATTTTCTTTGGTCGTCATCACTGAGGCCAACAGTGTCTGTTGCTTACACGCTTTTCCAAACCAACACAGAAGGGCTGCTTACCCTAAAAAAGTGACTCAGCAAAGTCTGGAGAACATGGCGTAATCTGAGGTCCAACTAATGAAAATGAACAGCAACATTTTTATTGTTATTTTTTGTTCAGCCTTAAGCTAGGACGTCAAAACCATGAAACGCTACAATGTAATGTCATGGTCCATTAGCATGCTTAGCAAGCTTGTAAGCACAAGGTTTAGGTGCTGAGGAGCTAAGTTCATTTTTCTGAGCTTTGACCTCATAAAGCACACACAGTACATACAGCTAGATTTGTGCCACAGAGGTTTCCATGGAGACAGTAAAAAACAAAATCACAGCCTCGTTGTACCTGCAAATGTACATGCTGTGCGTGTACTTCCAGTTGTTAACCGTCGGTCTAATGGTATAACCAAGGAACAAAAGCAGGATGACGCTGTTGGAGTAGTTCTGCGCTCACACAGCATGGTTAGCATCTCCGTTCCCAGCATTACGTGTCCTCTGCTGGCTGCCACTTCACCATGCAACTTCTGGAAACGGCTTTGAGCTTCAAAACCTTCCAAACGCTTGGAAATGGGACTAACGGGGATGACTAAAATAACAAAACTGTTGAGCTCTTACACGGAAAGCTGCAAAGTTAAGGTCAAGGGTTCTTTGTTGTCGTTCAGCCACTTTGTAGCCAATTTGACGGAACGTGTCGGGATATTGCCCGTCTTGAAGATCCATTTGTGCCCAAAACTTCTTCTTCTTCCTCTCCACAACTCTCTTCCCGACATCTCGGGTAATTTCTCCAGGTTTTTACAACGAGGCCCAGAAGGAGGCAGTGTTCTTGGTTAGCACGCATCCTCAAAAGTTTCTCCATTCACCGGGGCCGTAAAGGGCCGTGATATTTAAAGGCGTCGTAAACGTCTGACTTTGAAGAAAATAACTCAGAAACAATCTCGACAAGTTCTCCTCTGTTGGCAAATGGAAACGGTGTCAGCAAGGCGAACTGACATGAAACGACACATTTACCCACAGTGATTTTACAACATCGTTGTACGTAAGAACAGCTTGGATTTCAAGTCATGCTTTCGGAAAAAAAAAATCCCTGTCAATGAGAAACGTGTAACTTTAATGCTCTTCTATGAATCACCAAATATACTTTAGTTTTCATGCTGGGTTTCAGGCTTTCACTGATTCTACTAGTAGTGACATTTAGCCTCCATTTCATCTCGTTCTTGACATTCACCGTGGCGCCATGTGGGAACGATAGCACAGAGACACAACTCTTACTCACAGGTGTTTAAACTTCACACCAGGATTCTGCTCTGACTCCTTCTGGTTTTATTCATAGATGTTTCTTGGAGTGTTACTCAAACCCTGAAGCTGCTTTCTGCTTCGGAGAATTCAAATTATTGTCTTTCTTGAGATTGAGATCAGAATTTATCAATATGAATTTCATTCCTTTCACTGTGATTCACATACATAGTGTGAATGAAAATCATTGGTCAAAAAAATCAATTGGGCCGAGATGATAAAAAGCTTGAAATTGACAAATAAACTGAAGAAGGGATCATTAATCTGATGGATTCAACACAGACAAGAACATTTTACTGGTGAGGTGTTGAAAGAACGATTTAATCTACAATCATTGGCACAAAAATAAACTGAATGCAGCTAACAAGATAAAAAAATTCACCTGCAGTCTATTATATTTTAACTCCGCCTCAGGGGGATTTCAGCACTTTAGCAGAACAAAAGACCAATTCTACACGACCCTTTATTTGAATTTTATGACGATAACTAATATTCCCCTCTGTCCTGCAGCACATTTCCCCTCTCACTGCTCGTTTCTGTGTTTTTATGTCAATTGCACATCCAGATGTTGAAAGTTTCCTTGTGTGAGACGATCTTAAATACTTAAATGTATTTCTTTCTCTTTTTTTGAAGTTCAATGTTTCCTCCTGAGAATGAGAAAAACAGCATCAGCAATTTCTTTGTGTGTGTGGCTTTCTTCTTCTTAATATTATTATTACTATTATGAATTAATCTTCTTACTATTATTGTTGTGGGATGTTTCTGACGTAATGCTCAGAATCACGTACCGTTTCCCACCAGTCGACTTTTAACTCCGTTTTTAAAGGCTACATTTTATTGCTGTTGTTGGGAAACCTGCTGCCATGATTCGCTGCCAGCAGTTGAATGCATTTTAAATTGGTTGCCGGCTAACAGAGTTCGCAGTAAGTGCTGTGTTAAGACCTTGAAGGTTTCCACATGCTATTATGCTACAACCGCAGTGATTGTTATTGGGATTTTAGGTGAGAGACAAACACGAAGTTGTACATAGTTGTGAAGTGGAAGCAAAATTCTTACAGTTTGTGACAAACCATGAAGAAGACAAGCCTGTGGGAGAAGGAAAGAGGAGGCTGTTAACATGGTGGTGGCACCATCATGCTGTGGGGAAGCTTTTTACTTTTTTTTTGTTTCTTTTTTTGGTAAGAACTGGAACACTGCTCAGACTTGTGAAGATGGATTAAACTGTGTTCAAAAACTTGAAAATTGCAAACCACCGACACTTGCTATGCGGTCGCCACACGCTTATGAGACTTTTTACTTGTGATTTTTTTTCTAAATAATGCTATTATGAGTGACCATAAAAACATGTTAAAACACATTAAGCAGCGGCGTCCAAAGCGTGGTCCATGGGCCATTTGTGGCCCTTGAAATGATTTTGATCGGCCCCTCCTGTCCACAAGTCAGGAAAAGTACAAATTTGGCCAACCAAATAGAAAACAACTGATGACCTCCCCACATTTGTTTTGCTTATCATGCAAGCAAAACTAAAAAAAAAAAAAAAAAAGAAAGAGGGAGAAAAAAAATCCCAATACACTCATTTTTGCATTTTAAATGTAATTAATACTTTTGGTCTACCAGTTGTTTTGGCAGAGACTGAAAGTTTGGACACCCACTGCATTAAAGTCTGAGTTTATAAAGTGAAAAACAAATGGAAAAAGTCCACAAAATGGCTGATATAACATGTCAGTTTTTACCTCACATTCACAATTTCAGGCTCAAAACTGATTTTTTAATCAAACAAACTGGGATATCAGTAATGTTACATTAAATTAACACTTTTGTGAGTTTTTATGTCTGCTGAACAAGGCTCTGAACGTGTTAAAATCTCCGCCCTAAAGTGAGAACCTCTGTCCCAAATGTTTGTTTTTAACCTTTTTTCATTTATTTGGTGAACATTTGAAATCTTTCTTGTATTCAGAGCAGAACACAAAGCATTAAAATAAAAAAAAACACCAAGTAGAATTTGTTCCAACAAAAAAATGAGTTGGATGACAAGTTATTCTAAATTTAAAAACAAAAAATCTGCTTCTTCCAACCATAACGTGACAGTTTCTTTTACTTGAATTTCAGATATAAATTTCAGTGAGTTGAATTAAGTATAAACTTTTTTGCTAAGTTGGAGTAAATCCGAAGTTACACTGTTTTTTTCCCCTGTGACGATTCCTATCCAGGTGAATTGATGTGTTTTACAGTGCTGCCCTCTAGTGTTACGACTGACTGATGACGCAAATCACTGACATGCAGAGCAGAGAAACATTTTACCACCAACATTTCCACAGACGCTTGGAAGAAAAAAAAAGACAAAAACGCTGACAATGTCACATTTTCATATTTAATTTATTTCCTTTTTTAATGGTAGATCTCATTGCTTTTTCATGGTTAACATACAGCCATTCGTATAGAGAACAAATAAGATTCAGTTTTCAATTAACTTAGAAATGTACACACTTCTTTGTGACCACACCCAGGAGAAAAATATCCTTTATTCAAAAGTATCGTCTCTCTTTTGGGGAAAGTTTGTTTGCTTTTTTTTTGTTTGTTTGTTTTTTCTCCTGATGGAGAACAGGTTCATTTTCATCCTCCTGCTTCCTCTGCATGTTCCCTCCGTTCCTGTTTCTGTTTGTTTGGATCAGCGGACAAGGAGGTCAGGGAACATCTGGACACACCGGCACAACGACGAGCTGAGCACCAAACGGCTCCGTTTCCACTCACGTCCCTCTCACTGTGCAGAAACTCAGTGAACATCTCACACTGACAAACACAATTCAATGGAGCGCCGCTTGTAAAGCTACAAAAAAATAAAATAAATAAATAAATCATTAGCAATAATTTGGCTTAATTTAGCCTGACAGAGAAAACAAAATATGTGAGTGAGAGTCATATTTTCACCCTTTTATTCCAAAATTTATGAACGCCAGAGTTCCAACTAAGAAACAATTATTTAATTCAGTATTTAATTCACAAGCTAAATATTGAGTTTACACACAGCAGGGCTTATAAAACCCAGCTTTTATATTCCACTTCTGCTTGTCGGCAAGATAATTTGAATGTTAGATACATACTTAGCTTAGCCTTAAATATTCAGCTGAAGTTAAATATTTAGCTAGCAATTTAAATATTTTGTTTGGCAAATACATATTAAGTTTGAAAATTAAATGTTTAGTTTGGAAATTAAATATTTAAATTAGACCTAAATGTTTTGATACAAGTTAAATATTTAGCTAGCAACCCAAGTATTTGCAAGCAAGGTAAATATATTCAGTTTGGAAAGTAAATATTTGGTTTGAAAATTAAATGTTTAGTTTGGAAAATATTTAATTTGGAGCCAAATATTTAGTAAATCTTCAGCTTCAAATTAAATATTCACTTGGGAACTAAATATTTTTGCAAACTAATTATTAAAAGTTTTGCTAAATATTTAACTCCTATCTATGTATTTAGGTCCAAATTTATAAATGAGTGAATGACATGGTGAAAATATGACCTTAAAAATGAACATCATGTCTTTATGACAGGCTAAATATACTAAATTAGTGCTGTTGTGCAACTTTGCAAACGGCACCCCATACAGTTCCTCCTGCCACCCGTTAAATGTCAATAAAAAAGACTCCAAAGTGTGACCAAAACACCAGCGATGATATAAAAAACAAAAGAAAAAAAAAGAAAGAAATGATGTAAAATTACAGTCAGTGCATGGGAACAAAACAATAGAAATTCCTTTCTTTTCTTCGTTTGAACAAGTCCACCTCATCGTTTGAGCATAAAGAGCAGCAAAAATAAGACAATCTGAGAGCTTCCAAAAACTGTTGCTCCAGCTCAGTAAACAGCGTTTAGTCAGAGAAAGAGCCGAAGGGTCAATTTGGCAAACCGGTGGAAGGGATGGAGGGAGGATTAGACCTGGCAGGCGCCCCTGCTAGTCGATTGGCCGCGGACAGAACTCTGGCCTGAGGACATGGGACCGGGTGGCAGCGCTGCGCCGAGCGCCAGGATTCTGCCAAAGCTGGACTGCCAATGCTTGTGTGTGTGTGTGTGTGTGGGGTGTGTGTGTGTGTGTTTTTGTTTCTAATACCTTGTGGGGACCATTTTCCTGACACATACTACGTTGTGGGGACCCACTGCTCCTTGTGGGGACCAGGCTTTGGTCCCCACAAGAGGAAACATTGTTTTTGGGTCAGGGGTCAGATTTAGGACTAAGGTGTGAATCGAGTTTTGGTTAGGTATGTAATGGTTAGGGTAAGGGTAATGTTTAGACTGTAGAAATGAATGGAAGTCAATGGAAAGTCCCCACAACGATACCCACACAAACATGTGCGTGTGTGAGAGAGAGACTGTATGTCTGCATCTTCCCAGTTAAAAATGGACGCGAAGTGGAGTTAATGTTTACGTTGAGTACACAAAGCAACATGCAAAGTGTGTTGTAGTGGTCAAGGGTTCAAAACGGACCAGGCGTGTGGGTGCGGCAACGCAAACAGGAAATCCCCACGCAGCTCCATAGCAGTGTACGTTGTTTTAAAAGGCAAACACACTACTGCTAACTTATTGCGTCACAAAAAATACATTTTGATTATTTGATTAATTTAAATGTTTTTATACCACATAATTTAAGCAAAAATTTCAAGAAAGGACCTTTTGTGACTGGAAACGGTGGGCATAAAATGGGAATGTACCACCAGGTATAGGGGTGCTGCACTAGAGGGGGCGCCAAACGACAGAGTAAAACTTATTTCTGGTCAGCATTTTCAGTATTTAACAGCTGTTTTTGCATGGGCAAATGATGTGATTTATAACAGAGGCACGCCTGCAGTGTGTCAGAAAGCAGAAAGTAATCATTTCAAACAAATCATGTGCCGTTGCACATGTTTGCTTTTCCTTTAGTTAACCATTTCTTGATTAAAGGAGATAAACAGTTACATAAAATGCCAAAATCTCACCTATAATTTAACCTAATATTATATTGTTTCCTGGAAACATGATAATATTTTTTATTTATTTTATCCTCTGATCAGTTTGGACTCTTTATGCCAAATTCTGACTCCTGATCAAATCAAAATAACTGAGAGATCCTGACATGTTGGAGTTGTGTAAACACACATATTAAGTAAATTATAAGCACATCTTCCAAAATTAACTAAATCTGTCTGATTGGTCAGAATGAGATGCTGGGCGGCTCCATTACCTGGAAACAAAACGGCAAAGGCACCAAATGACCAGAACCGCCGCAGGCTTGTTTACATGCTGCATCAAGCCTTAACGGGTTGAAACCAGTATCAACATGGAAACCAGTAGTTACCAGTCAGTGAATTATTTCTAACTTGGGCTCAATGAAAGCTCATTGGCTGATTAGGTTAAGAACAAGAAAACAACATTAAAGAGGACAAAAAACAAAGAAAATAAATTAGAACCCTGTTTAAGATACATAATGTGCACCGAGAAGCTCTTTTATAAAACTCATAACACACACGCACGCATTCATATATAAATACATGTATGTATGCATAAAGAAAAAAAACAAAACGACATCCTTCCAATAAGGTGCAACACATGATTTTGCAGGCAGTTGAGTTGTTAAAACAAAACAACAAAGAAATAAAACAGGTAAAGATTACCATGATATCTTTATAGATCTGGAAGGAAATGAGGACAGAAAAGAAGCGACTTTATGACAGATATAATAATAATAATAATAATAATAATAAAAAAAATGCACCAAAACTGCAATTTTTTTGTGTGTGTGCCAAACAAGTGGAAGCCTTCACAGTAATCAGTGAGGGCACAAACTGAGTGCCTAGTAGTCAGATATATATATATATAAAATATATTTATATATTTTTTTGCAATATTTTTTTTCGTCTTTTTTATATGTTGGGTTCATTTTTAAGTAAATATCTATCAAGAAACCAAAACACAATCTGAAGCAGACAAGAGCCGTGGAAAAACCGAGTGGTGATGAAAACCAGTAGAGAACGAGTTGATCTGAGCGACGGCGTGACCAAGACGGAAACGAAAAAGAGCCGCTAAAAACAGAGCCGAGGGACCCCGACCTCACACAACACCATGGAGAGACATTAGAGACAGAGCTGCCAATTAGATGGACTTACAAAAAAAAGTACAAAAAAAATGATGGAATTTGGGGGGTGGGAAACCAAACACTCCCTGTCAATTTACACAAAAAAATATTTTATAAATATAAAAAAGGCCCAGAAAAAAAACCTTTATCTGAGTAAACTCAAAATGCATAAGTGCAAATCAAAACCAAAACCGTTTCTGACTGCAGGGAACTCAAAGCTCTCCAGAGGATCGTCTCTCCGTCACTCGTCTTTTCCCTGAACCCGCCACCCTCTCTGTGTGCTGGGACGATGAAGCAAGATACAAGCAAAACAAAACGGTAAAAACAAAAAAAAATCTCCAGCAGTACGCAGACATGAGGATGTCAACAATTATACTTTTTGTTGGGTTTCCTGGTAAAGATGTGCAAAAAAAAAAAAAGCCTTGAATTCATCAGAATGGTCAAAAATTGAACAACTTTTAATTTGAGTAAATTTTTAAAATTTGAAAAATGGAAAGAGAAATCACTATTTAATATAAAATCCCAATTATAGTCCCTCAAATTCCTGAAAGCTAAAAATATCAAGAAGCGTTTTGTTCTAATTACTGCTTTCCTCGTTTTCCCCAGCTGAGTATGAATCCAAAAATATTTCATTAGTAATCCATTACTTCCTGTTTGACTTTGACAAGACCCATTGATATCTGAGTGATTTAGTCATCCATGTTTTATGGTAGGTGAGTGAAAGGTAATAATTCATTTAGTGCTCTTTATCCATCTCTACCAGGGCTGCCAGTAGTTGTTCTTTGTGTCAAACAAATGGCAGTGATCTGAAAAACAATAAAGGTGGTGAGCTACTTTCTGATAATTTTCTTTATAATAATGGACAAAATTTGAGCCACAAGCTACTTGGATGTATTTTAGCATAACTAGACCTCAGGACAGGCAGTAGTTGAAATTTGGTGGGAAGTCTGCATCTTAAATGATCGCAGGTCATGACAGCAGGACAAAATGGCGGCAAATGTCCGGCGCGAATCCACACTAGTGAAAGCGGCCAAATCCCTCATTATTTCAGGATGAAAACAGGTTCATCAAAGAGCAGGGGCTCAGCTGAGGGTTCTGATCCGATTCATCTAAACAGTGAGTAAAAAAAAAAAAAATCCCCAAACTAAAACTGTTTCCTTTTTTCCCTCTTAGTCTGTCAGTCAGACCACTTGCCTTCTCAGGCACGTATGTGTCATTGCGCCCGTCTGTCTTCCTGCTGTGTCACTCTGACTTTCATCATTTTTCTTTTTTTCACAACATATGGAGCCCTGGACCTGATTTGCCTCATACCCGCCCCAGAGCCAAACAATCTGCTGCAGAGCACATTCAGAAACGCAGAGACTAACAAACACATACCAGAGATTCCAGACATCCATATGCTAAACGCCGCCATGTTTACAGAGGAACAGTCTCCAAGTCGTAGATCAGCAAATCTTAACCGCCTGTTGATTCAGTGAGTTTCTTCTACCAATGTCCCCATCCGTTCTCTGATGGAGAACATTTTATTAAAGGGGCAGTATTTTGTAAAATTGAGCTTTATATCTTGTTATAATGTTATTCCTTCATCAAAACATACCTGGAGGGTTGATTTGATTCTTTCATGCATGTTTGAGAAATCTGTGAATTCAGCTGTGCAAAGCGCCTGGGGGGAACCAAGAGCCGCCACCAAGGCCACCACTCAGCTCCTTCAGACTAGCCAGCAGCAATTAGCAAACACCTGGTAAACTGTTCATCTTCTGAGCTCATAGTAGCTACTTCTCAGTGCAACGCTGGGAAAAATGTTGTTAAAGGGTTAATAGAGGAGTCATGTTGTGGTAACTTCCTGAAGGTGGAGTTTCAGAAAGAGCAGAACCTTCTCTTTTTTAAATACGGCTTCATTATAACAACTGATTGTGCTATAAAATGGCAGTATGTGCCTGGAAAATACACAACACTGCCCCTTTGACCTTTTACACCAGTTGGCTGGATTTTATTTAGCAGAAAGATTATTCAGTTCCCAATATTTTAATCTGTGAATTAAGTAAACGCTGATAAGAGCCAGTCCAAAATTTGTGTGGGTTAAAAATGTAATGCCAACAAACAATGGCATAGTATGAATTTAATAAAGAACAATCATTGGAAGCGCATCATTTCCTACCAGGTCTCTCCATATAATAACCGTTAACCTTTTTTTTGGATAAATAATCACACAATGTAATCATGACAGATTTAAAAGTGAATTAAATAGTCTTTGGATGAACTGTCTTGTTTTAAAGGTTTGTTTTGGTCTTAGTCCTTCCGGATTAGCCACTAGCTAGCTAGCTAGTCATTAGCTTGAACCTCAAAGCCCAAGCTAATGCCCAGCGACACATATTAGCTTAAAAACATTCAACAGAAGTTCACTTCAAAGTTCCCTTTAAATTCATTAGCAATAGGAAGTTTTTATTCTATCCTATAACAGAAACGTAAGCTATGTGCCAAATGTAGTCAAACATTATGGGTCTACAATGATAATAACAGCTTGTCTGAAAGCAACTTTGCGACAGAAGCCCAGGTTTTAAAGCGAATTAAACAGTCTTTGGATTAAACGTTCTGCTGTTTTAAGTTCAAAGTTGTTTTAAATGTTTGTTTTAATCTTAGTTCCTCCCGGATTAGCCATTAGCTTCAACCTCAAGGCTGAAGCTAATGCCTAGCGACAAATATTAGCTTAAAAACTTTCAGCAGTTGCTCACTACAAGAACAATAGCAATAGGAAGGTTTTATTCTAACATACAACATCTGAACTCTGAACATTATAGATCTACAATGATGCTAACAGCTTGTCTGAAAGTAATTTTGCGACTAAACCCCAGTTCTCTTTGTGTCGACACATTAATGTAGCTGTTAGACTCGGAGCTGTAACTCATTTTTCTGAATGTAAGTTTCCCATTTTAGTTTCATCCTCTATGAAGGATTCTTAAAGTTTAAGTTTCATCATACTTTTCTCACTAAATGTTAACTCCACACTTTCCAAACCCAGATAAGAACCGATCAAATACGACAAAAACAAAAGCAGCAACATAAGAAGAAGAAAAAAAAAAAACTCGAGAATGAACTCTATTAAACATCCAGTCCCTTTTCTCGACACCCCCATGCATTCACTTCTCTTTTCATTTCCACTCCACTGGCTGCCAATGTTTTTTTTGTTTTTTTTTTTTTTTTTTAGAAAAAACCCAGCTTATTAGTGGAAGCAACAATGCTGGACGAGGTCCAGAGTCATGTAGGAATGTCGGCTGAGTGCGCAGGCGGCCAATCAGCTGCAATGAGACAACAAAAACAGATGGGAGAGAGGTCAACACTACCCAGAATGCCATCTGAATAGAAAGCGCACATGCTGAACTCCACAAATATATTAAACATATGTTAAATCATCGTAAGAGTTGATTCATTTTCTGATTTATTTTATTTGTCCTTGTTTTCAAGTCGTGCGCAGAAATATTCTCTGCTGACTTAAATCACTCCCACTTTTGCTAAAAAAGAAAATAGAAGACGTCGCGGGAGTTCAAGGGCATCTGACCGACATCCAGCTACTAATTATGAACTGATGTACTACAGTAAAGCTGCGCACCAAATATGAAACCCTTCTCTGGTATCCCTTACAGTCTAAGTTTAGACACCTCTGGTTTCATACTCTGAATGCCCGTTCCCCATTGCTAACATCAATAACTCCAAGCAATTAAAGCTTGCACAGAGAGCCGTTTCCTAGCAACTCCAAAACCCCTCTGCAGCAGGATCACTCTGTCTTCGCCACAGTTTTGCATTTTATGCTTAATAAATCCCCTCTTTTACAGTCAACAGAATCAAGTCAGCCACATTTACTGCAGCAGACACCTGATAAGAAAGGATTATACATCAAGCTCGCATCTTTGGTGACACGTCTGTCACTTATGTTGGATAAGCCCTCCTAATGTTAAAATTTTGATTTGAAAAAGAAACTATTTTAATAGCTATTTATGACAAATGTGTTGCACATTTTTATTCTTAGTTGACGGATACGACTGTAAAATTTTAGAAGCCCTCTGCTAAAGCTAAATAAATATCACATATTATTCATTGATAGAGAATATAGTTTCCAGATTACACCAGTTGTTGCTCAGTTCAGCCACAAATTCCTAATCAATCTGAACTTTTATTATTGTAAAAGAAAAGGAGCAGGATATTACTCACTATTAACAAGAGAGAACAGGGATAATCCTAGCTTTGATTTTAAATGCACAGTCAAAGGTATGTTTGACCAGGCAGTCTTAATCTGGAAAGTCATTTCTATATGGAATAAGAACACAGTAGGACGGTTATTACTCTTTATTAATACAGAATGAGAATCCTGGGTTTCTTTTCAGAGTCATAGCTCTGCTTGTCCAGTCGTTCCTTTAGTACTCAGAGATGTTTTCATGGGATTCTTTGCAAATAAAATGTACAACATCCTTCCAAATATGTTATGTGCTTTAAACCGAGCGAGGCAGTCTTTAGGTCTGGTAGACTCAATTCGCCTGTGGAGAGAATCACTAAAGGAAACGACACAAAAACCACAGGAGAAGACATGAGTACAACTTCCGTCTTCAAGAAATGTCAAAAATGGAGTGATGTGAGACTTTAGGAGTTGCAGAATATCTCTTTTTCACTGACAAAAGACAACAAGACATTTCTCCTGCCATTGTTAGACTAGCGTTTGTTTTGGTTGTATTTACCCAGAATGCCTTGCCCTATAGTCCTCTTTCTGCTTTTGGAGCGGTCTCCGGTCCACTTGCATCCACACATGCTTTTCAACCAAACCAGAGTTCACTTCAACCAAACAGAGACCAGCGTTTTTCGGCGGGCCAGAGATAGCTTTTTTGATCCGCTTCAGAATTCAACTGCGTGTTCACACCTCCCCCAAACGAATCGGACTTTCTAGACAAACGGACTGGGGTTTGATTAAAGCGGATCAAACAGGGCTGATGGGAATGAACAATGAGAAAAGATGGAAGAGGAGCGCGGCGGTGGCGCAGAGTTGGAGTGTGCGACCCGTGTACGGAGATCCCAGTCTTTGTCACAAGTCCGACTCCTGACCCCATGACCTTTGCCACATGTTTTCCCACCTTTCTCACAGTCAATAAATGCCACCAAGCCAAAAGAACTTAAAAGATATAGACCCTAATTCAGTTTAAGATAATTACCTCCATGTATTGAAATATTAGTTACACAAGGTATCCTCCCATTACCCTGAGCCCAGATTAGGATGTGATGAGTCTGTAATTAGTGATCAGAAACACACTGCAGGTGTTTAGAATAATTGAACCCTCTATTAAGCCGTAAATGTAACGAACTACAGTTATACTTGGCCTTTATTTCAAAAACCAAAGAGCTTCTGAAGAGCAAAGTGCCTTGTTGTAGAGACGCAACAGCTCCGTAAAAACACTGACCTGAGTAATGGTCGCGTAAACTCTGCAAGGCTTGGAGGGATGTTTGAATTTGTCAACTCCCATTTAACTTCGGCCTCATTATTTCTTTGCCGATTCAAGGCTTGATTATGATAAAACGAGACAGCAAACTGGCGAGGGTTGCGGTCGGGCTGTCCGTACACATAAAGGCCTCGTCGCTTTTAACGTCTGCTGAGTGGATGGACGCAATCTGCAGTAAGGTCCTTGAGCGAGACGGACCTACCAATTTGGAGAACAGCTTAAAGAAAGAAAAAGAAAAAAGAAATAAATAAAAAGGAAGACATTTCCGCAAGCCGAGACCGCCTTAAAACATTGCTACTTCATCCGGGCTGAATCCGTCACCGCTGTATAGATTTTCTTTTCCAGGGATGATGTACGGCTCGATTCATTTAGGACGGCTTTCGTTTAATCACTGTGATGACTCTACTTCAAAGTGAAAAATCAAGCCCTCTCTCTCTCTCGTCCACACAAGCACGTTTCACACAATAAAGCTGTGAAATATCTCCCTGCTTCACAAGCTGCTCCGCATTCTCTGGGTTTTGATCTGCCCATGTTTTATTTGCAGATTGCGCTACAGAGGTGGCACCGGCGCTACTCTTCGAGCATAATAACGGGGTTTCTGGCCATGAGCGCACAACCGCTCTGAGCATCTAGTGGTCTGTGATTTCTCCCGATTACTGCTTCTTGAACCACCGGACTGCAGTCTTCGTGGATGACCTCAGGCTGTTGAGGATCTCGGGAACCCGAGGGGGGATTGCTGCCATGGCGATAAAGCCGGTAACTGGCCGAGCCTTGAAGCGGACAAACATCCTTGTACGGCCCAGGCTGGCACGGCTGCTGCTCTCAGACAAAAACTCAAAAAATGTACGCAGAAATGTAAACATGGGCGCTGTTCGCCAGATGTTTGGCGTGATGTGACTGCAGCAGCCTGGGGCGGGGTGTTAACTCGAAGTCAATTCCTCCTGGCAGGGCGCGAGCACAAATAGCCGCCCATGTTCTTGTGGTTTAGTTTCTCAAATGCCGTTGAACTAATGCAAAACATTTCTCTCCCCACTTTTTAAATGGTAACACCACAAAGACAAGACAGGGCAGAGGGCATGAAGTCAGAGATGTAGAGGGTGGGTACTTTAACTGCTCAGAAAGTCAAATACTTTAAAAAAAAAAAACAAAACTGCACTACATTAATACAGTTTCCCCCCAAAATTCAGAAAAAATACAGCCAATGAAGGTTTTTGATGCGAACGTGATTCCCTGAATAAATCTGCATGTGCTAACACTGCAACCACGCTGCACATGCCTCACAGCTCAATCATGAATTACTAGGGAAAGCCCACTCCAATCCCAAAATCTGGATTAGGGTCTTGTTCACATAATTTTCAAATGAACAGTAAATAAATCCTGGTTTAATCTCAGCTCCCAATTCCTGTGGTTGTACCCGTCTGTGATTTTACCCCCAGCGGGCAGCAATTTGCACGGCACACTTTTATGTGTGCACAGCTTGCAAAGACATATTAGAGACTGTCCAGTTTATTTGGTTGATCTAATAAAATTCTCTGTGTTTCCTGTGACCCGCCGCGGCTAGAAAGTTCTCAGTGTGGGAGACGGCTGGACCGAAAGCAGCCGAAACAAGCGTCATTAAAGTTTATGCCGTTCAAAGCAAATCGTTTAGTTAATAAAGTAGAGAAACGACTTCAGCGTCGTCTGCATGAGATGAACTGAAACTGCACAGAAATGTGTTATCAGTCAAATTACCAATGAATGACAGCAAATGAGACAGAAAACACGCTAGCAAGAAATCCAACAACGTTAGCTTGTAAGCAGGGAAATGGGAAGTGAATTGGTTCAAGGTGTCACCAGAATATCTGAAACATCACTGGAGAGAAACTTGCGTTGGATTTAGCTCTCCTACTACCACATGTCGTTCTTTGACTGGACCGTCTACAGCTACAGATTTTTCAAGCATTTACCAGGCTCCCAACCAGTTGCAGATTTGGGAGTTGCTCACCAAATCAGCAACTGGTTTCTGAAACTTTCTTCATCTCAAATTTAAGACATCTTTAAGATTACAAAGTCCCATTTAAAACCTAAGCACGTTATATCCTGTCATATATCCAGTCATATCCTGTTGCATATTTCTGGACTGTAGTTGCTCCCTCTCCCAAACACTTTAGTGTAGGTCTCACTGTTTGGTTCCTGTAGTTTGATTTTAGACTTTTGGACTCTACATTGCACTAAGCTTCATTTTAAACGTTCGTTTACAACAGAAGTGAGTCAATGGAGAAACCTAACCTACTGCCGATAAATTTGCACTTTTACCCATGATTTTAAAAAAAGCTAGTTAGCTAGGGTGTGTTTGCTGCTGGTAGCCTCAACTGCTTGAAGTCAGAATACATTAAAAGTCCGGCAGGAAAACACAAAGACTACATCCAGCCATAAGCTGAAATTAAATAGACCTGCCATGACAAAATTTAATACCTGTGTTTAACGTATTTAAGGCCAACTTGTGTTTCTTTAAATACATTTAAGATGTTTTAAGGCCTTAGTTTTAAACACATGGTATTGTTAAATGACTCAGATTTGTGTTAGAGTCGTCCTTACCCAACATCAACCTTTTCCAAATCACACACACAAAAAACTATAATCTAATTTAAAGCGTCCCACAAAGAGTCCCTGGCCATCTGATTTCAAATCCTATTTGCAGCTAATTTCTCTGCTGCCTCCCAGGAATTAGATGGTTGATACCAACACCAAACCCCCGACAGCTGCTGCTGCATTCCACTGTATGCCGTCGAAGCAGCAGTCCAGCCCAGAAACAGAAACCAGCATCACTGGCCTTCTGGCTAATCTCATTTTCTCCTCCCCGAGCAAAGAAGCCAACGATCTCAGGCCAGCATCCGGCCTCCAAATCAAATCACAGCTTTAAGAGCAAACTTTTGCCTGGTGAGGGTTTAATATAATAGCAAACCTCCTAGAGATTTTACACTGGAAAATGATCACTTCTTACACTGAAGAGAACGCTCTCTGTTTTAGGTCTTAGCAACACTAAGTTACCTCTAGGTGGAGCTGGTCAATCTGCTTTAAAAAAATAAATAAATCATTAAGGTTTTTCCCATTTTTAGTCACTCTGTTCCTTGTAAAGTTTTTCATTTGGGTTTGTGGTGATGTCAACATTTCTGCCATAATTTCCCTCGCCCTCAACAAGAAAGAAAACAAACAGGCCCTTAAAGAGCAGACCTCTGAAGTGAGGCTCTGGTGGTTCCGATATCCCACCTGCAGTGTGTCATTTTCTTGCGTTCCTCATTTATTATAATTTGTTGAGATTAAAACTAATGGCTGATCAGAGAAGGGGAGAGCTCTACAGTGTTAAAAAGAACCCTGGAAATGGTTTGTGTGAATGTTTGTTAAAGTAAGGCCATTGATTAATCACACAGGAAATTGAGGTCGGAGGAGGTGCGCCATCGATGATCTTCCAGAGTGAAACGTTGCGAAAAGAACATGTAAAGGGGAAACTAATAAATTAAGCAGTCTGAAGAGCAAAAATATTACTGATTGAGACAAACTGCCTTATTTTATTTTATTTATTTTTTTCTAGGTTAGTTGCAAATGTTTTTGTTTTTAAGCATTTCACACAGTACATTAGCTACACATAGCTCACACAGTAGGAACCTCCTTTTACCATGTTTATCAGCCTCTTGCAAAAAAAAAAAGACATTTTAAATAAAGATGATTTAAAAATCAATAAAATAACTTTCATATAAACGCTTTGATATACAACAGCTGCCAGTTTCCACTTCCAGTACTGATTTAAACTTATCCTGAGTTAAGATGCACAGTTTTTTTTACAGCAGGTCAGATATTATCTGAATTTATGAACCAAAGCATATGTTCCTAACCTGCATTAAGTTTATTAGACTGAAAATAAATGTATCAATGTAGATGAGGTCAGCTGGTGTGTCCTTTGAGAAAAATGGTGGGAAGTAAGTTAGTAGCAATAATCAATTAAAGTCCAAATGAATTAAAATGCGCTGGATAATTTGAATTCTGATGATAAATATTTATTTGTTTACAGAAACTTCATAATCCATTTTATTTATGTTGTGGTTGCTTTTTTGATTCAATTTTTTATTATGTCATTATCGTTATACAAGTTGGAAATTGTCTCAAAATGACAATATTATCGTTTATTGCAATAATTACTGGGACAATTTATTGTGCAGCAAAATGTGTTATGGTGACATTTTTTTCCTGTACTCATTGATCAGAGCCAATCAGGAGAATATTGGCAGGTTCCAATGCCTTCCTGAATGACTGGTGCATTTCTAACTGATAGCAAAATTAAAAACGGGGCCAATTTCAACTCATCTGACTCAGCACATGAAGATAAGGAACTTAAAGAGCGTAAAAATGGAGAACGGAAAATAAGATGGGACATAAGAAGGAATAAGGAGACAGGAAACGCTCAGAGGAGCCAGAGGGGACTTCTACTGTTCAGACATATCTAAGCACCGATGTGTGAACATCCTCGCGTCACACCACCACCACCACCACTACTCCTTCTCTGCAAGAAACCCGGCGACCCCAGCTGATAACCGGACAGATCTGAAAACCTAAGGCTGCAGCTTTTCTCGATTCTCCCCTGATGGGACCAAAACGTTTGGCTCTAATCTGTTCCTAAGCTCTGGAAAACACACTCCCAACTCAGTACACACCATCCATGTGGTATTTCATTTTATTTCCTTTTCATTACGGCACACTTTTTTCTTCATGAACCTTCTTCACCTCGCATTGATTTTCTTAGTCCGAACGGCACAAACAGAGTGCGCGCACACACACACCCAACCGCACACACACACACACTATTTACAACCAGGCAGACGAGCTTAAGGTGCATGACCATGAACGTGAGCAGAAGCCTGTGATACTTGTGTGGTACTCTCAGCAGACCTTAAGGTCTCCATGTTTTGCTTCTGAACATGTGTCCGGCTCTGGAAGGAGGTCACCGACTATGACAGGAAGACATCAGAGGGCGAGCGGGTTGAAAGCCGAGCGTCTGGCAGGCTGTAAACTTCAGTGAAAGCAGACAGGAACAGGAAAAAATAAAATAAAATAAAAACGCTTGTTGATTCCCTGCCTTTTTTTTAAATTTATTTTTCTTCCTACAAGTGTGTCCAGTGGCGGATGAGATGCAAAGTAAGCAGGCGAGGAGAAATAGCTTGGCCTCTCACTGTGACGACAGAACGACGGGGAAAGCAGTGATATTTTTTTGTTCATCCAGGGGTTTCGTCCCACCAATGCTGAACTTGTGAACCCATTGTTGTCATTCTTGTGTTCCCTTTTTAAAACCCCAAAATAATTTGAGGAGCTTTTAAATCCCTGCATCAACTTCGTCGTTGTTGTCCGTTGAGATTTTATCCGTCGGTGTCGGCCCACCTCCAGAACTCAGTGCGAAGGCCACTCTCGGGCATTTCTGTTAGGCATTTTCCCAAAGTGTGGTCTCTTAGACTTCATTGTTCTGGACTTTGTCTTTATACGGGTTCTCTAGGAGGTAGTGATACCTTTTATGGTTCTCCAGCATGTACTTGGGGGCGAACATGTGCTCTTTGGGGTCCGCAGGGGGATATTCCTGCACGGAGCCGTCAAACCAGCCCCCTGTCTGGATCAGTTCCCGGATGTAGTTGAGGTCGCGTTTGTCTCTGTAGTCCCCCCACCTGGGGAAGTCCCCGTTCTGCGCCGACACCAGCTTGAAGTAAATCCCCTCGGGCGTGAAGCACCAGGAGCAGTGCCACCCGGCAAAGTGGAAGGGGCTCCCCACGGACCACTGCACCAGGATGTGGCCCGTGTCGTTCTCGTACTTGCGGAAGCCCGGCATGGTATAGTACTCGCGGCGTCGCAGCTTGATGCCGTCGCCGTCGTAGACGTCGAGGAGCATCCTGATCGTGCAGCCAGACACCACCTCCAGAGTCCCGAACTGCTTCCAGAAGAAGCCGTACAAAGACTGGAGATAGAAAGACAACCACAGTTACAAACAGCTCCGCCGTACGGTCGCCATGCACACGCCAGTCCACGGCGTACCGCTTGCGTACCTTTCGCATGTGTATGGCGAACGGTTCGGTCCAGCCGTCGAACAGCTTGAGGAAAAGGAGGCCTTCCTGCGCCGGGATTTCGTCGGCGTCGTTGATGACGAACACGTCGTCCGACCTGGCCCCCTTCACCCTGGACAAGCCGTTGCGTGTCAGGAACGTTCGCAGATAGTCGTCGACTATCCATCCGTCCTGCCGGCCGCCGTCGGGGAAGTGGTCGAGGAACACGTAGAGGATCTTATGACGGATGTAGTCGTACGTTCCGTTCAGAAGGAGACGCAGGAAACTAGGGAGACAGATAAAAGGAAATTGTCAACGCTAAAGTCACCATTTCCAAATCTCTTAACTTTGCCCACAACCGGCTAATGGGCCGTTGGTCAGTCATTTCAAACTTACAGTGCCTCATTTCGTCACACTTATGTATTTAACACGATTTGATGTGATAGATCAACACAAACCGGTTGGTCTATCACCAAGCAATAGACCAACGGGTTTATCGGTTGGCCCCTAATTATGATTGCGGTTATTCTGTCTAACGGAAACCGACGAGGCCAGACGATCACCGTTGGGTTGAAAACCAAACGGATATCCAAACCGAATCCGCTGAGCATTCGCTTGACAAACACCACCTCTCTGCACAGACGACCCTGCTCAACACACACCAGACTTCCTGAGAGGAGCAACTCTATTAACCTGTTGATACGCGTAGCCAAAAAAAAAAAAAAAAAGCGCCGTGTGTAGCCACTTTCATGCTGTGCCACGTCCTGTGATTGAACACACCAATCTCCCTCCTCGCCCAGTCAATCATGCCGCTCGTCATAATCTCCTGGAAAATTGCTTTCAAGGTGTTTCACGTCGTTGCCGAAGAAACCAAACTGTAATTATTATTCTGCACACCGAGTCTCAACAAGCATGAAGAATGACTGCGTACAAAGGAGGGAAGCTAGAAGGGGAAAAAAAAGAAAAGAAAAACACTCAAAGCAACAACAGTTTGCTTTTGTCATCTGGATGGGAACGTAGAGCATGAATAGAGCTTCTCTGGTATTGATGACCTTAAATCAGGCATTCAGCAGAGCATCGACAGGTACGGCAGCATCAGAAAGGCTGCAGCAGCAACCAAAGCACAAATCCTGTTTTGGAGTCGTGAAAATGGCTAACACTGGCTTATTTTAAAACTAATTCGACACGTTTGTTTTGAACCTGTCCAAGATGAACAGCCAACAACAATGTCGAGGCGAAAGAAACGAAAAACAAAATCCACAACAAAAGGACGATCTCTGACTTTGACCAGAAACTAGTTTAATGATTCCAGCAACACACATTTGATGCTCTGCACTATCCAATTTCAAAATTAATTTCCAGATACCAAAAAATAAAAAATTGCAAAGAAGTGGTCACAGAACATTTGAGCACAAATTTATAATGCATCATTAAAAATAACACAAAAATTAAAAGAATGAGTAAATAAAATTTGATATCTGATGTTGCCTCTACTGAGTTTTTGAAATGGCCTAAATTTAATCTAAAAACCACAAAAACACACAATGGATCAAAAACTCATTGATTATTCAACAAAAATAAAGCTGAGAAGGGAAAGCTGTAAGTGAGTAACCTAAGGCAGCAGCCATTTGTTGATGTTAACTGTTTAGGTTTAATAGGAGCATCTCAGTGAAGGCTGAAATGCTGCAGTATTTCAGCTACAGTTTGGTCAAAGTTGGATCATGGGAGCCACAAGACCCCAAACAACTGAAAATCCCCCAACCGAGTGTTAGAAAAAGAAAAACAACGGTGTTATAATGTCCCAGATAAAGTTCAGACCTAAATCTGACGCGGCGCCCGTGCAGAGACACGTCTGTAGACCTCCAACGACTGCATGGATGCTGGAAAGTCGGTCACAATTCCTCTGCAATTATGTGAGAGGCTGATGGAGGAAAACACATTTCTGACTCTGATTGCTGTTCTACGACGCAAGCTGTTGACTCAGGCCGTGTACTTTGTTTAACCACCCAGAGCTTTTCATTGTGGATTTATTTGTGCTGGATAAATAATAAAGTGTAATATGTTGTATGTTTTTCAACCAGATGTCAGAGTTAAATAATTTGATGATCTTAGAGATATATAAAGCCTTAGCTTGTCACAATAAGCTATAAATCAATTAATCACATGAGATATTATGTGATTGGACAACAGTTGTCAAAGAGACGCTCCCATTTCAAATCGTTGAAAAGCCGCCAACCTGCCACTTTTGCCTGTTTTCCTTGTCAAAACAGAAATTGCTCTGTTTTGTCTTATTTTGGATATTTAAAATGTCTTCTGGTATCAGTGTTAAATTTTCTTTCGAAATTCAAGTTTGTTTGACTTTTCATTATGTGTGCTCGCATTATTATTACGAGTGGAAACTGGTTTTAACACGACAATATTATCGTTCATCACGATAACTTCTGGAGCAATTTATCGTGCGGTAAATTTTATTATCGTGATCGTGCATTACATCCTGCTACCAAATGAAGAAACAAAGATTGTGCCATACCTCAGTGTCCGTTTCTCTCCATATGCAGTAAAGTTTGACTCGCACACCAGGAACAAATCCACGGCCTGCGAAAGCTCGTGAAAGCGCGTGTGCAGCAGGTCAAACTCGTGGTTGACGTTGATGGCGTTGATGACTCTCCGCGGCGACTTTCTGGGCGTCAGCCGCTCCTTCGTCGGCAGGTTGGAGTGGTGCACCATGGTGGGAACCCCACAGTAAGGTCCGTGCCAGCCCGGCCGGCAAACACACTTCACCAGCTGCTTCCCGCTGCCCAAAGGCTGACCTTTGCCCTTTGCCTTTCCGGGCTGCTGCTGAAGCCCCAGAGGTTTCCGCTGAGCGGCTTTATCCATGTCCAAAACGTCACCAGCCGCACCCGCTGCTGCTTTTAAAGAGGATTCCTTGATCTCCGTCCCCTGTCTGAAACAGTAGGCCCCACGACTCGTACGCACAAAGTACGAGGTCTTGTCATCCTGGAGGTGGTGACTGCGGGTGTGAAGGTCTCCCATGGACTTTATCGGGTCGGACAGTTTTTCTTTTCCGGATTGTTCCCGCTGTTTTTGTAGGTTGGGCTCAACGTGACGATCGTTACTTTGTTTCTAGGAAGGAAGAAGATAAGAAGGAGTTCAGGTACACTTCAGGTAAATACTCTGGCATTTCATCTACCACATATTTACTATTAGCACACACTGGCTAACTCTGAAAGTAACTTTATTTGTAAAATGATCGCTCTAGAAATAAGTGTTGTACACTAAACCTTCAAGAGATTTTTTTTTTTTAAAGTTCTCAGTTGGAGGTCTCTTAAGGAATTAATAAAAAAAATATACAAAAGTTGGCAGTGCTAACTAAAACGTTAGCTGCACTAACCCCAAAGCACTAGTAATAAACCATTACTTCCATTTGCTGAAAGCGCTATACCAACATGGTACTTAGCAGAAGCTAATGCTATACCACTAAATTCAACCAAGAGGCGAATGTGAGAACAACTCACATATAAGACGTTTGCATGTATTTGCTTAATTAACAGCCCTGCTTGTTAATTTCCCTCTGGGATTAATAAAGTATTTTTGAATTTGTTTATGTGAGTGCTGTATTCTGCTTAAAACATATCCAGAAAAGCTAATTTAGGAGTACGCTAAGCGCTCTTAGCATTTTCAAAGTTAGCAAAACAAATAACTAGCTTACCTATAAGCGCATTAGCGGAGGTGTACCCTCCACTGCTTACATATATATACATATATATATATATAATTTTGGAGTGTACAACTAGGAGTGTAAAAAAAGTGTCAGACATTTTCCTTCTACAGCTTGTGTCAATCTTTTTACCATTCTTTATCTTAATATTTACCAGTCCACATAAGAGACAGATTTTATCTTTCAAATTGAGATATATTGACAAACCAAACACAAAATCAATTTTTGTCAGAATAAATTTGGACCATCTCAGTGATGGGAGTGAGAAGGTCTTATATTACGTCACCTTCCTAAATGATGGTCTGTCTTTTTTATTTTGTTAGGGAAAAAAAAAAAAAATTCCCCTTTGGCAAAAATAAGTGATGTAGGCCATCATTTCAGAAAGGTGACAATATCACGAATCCATTAAACCTGTGTTGACAATACTCCAATATAAACTATTCAACAAAAATTTAATCAAAACTAAAAAAAACAATCTCTAACATCTATGTTATAAACTGAGGTCACCATCCTCCTCTGCCTTCATTTGGACAAAGATGGGTAGACAAGTCTAAGCTTTTCTCTTGTATCAGGAGGCATGATTTATCTTTAAATTCTAATGCCGAAGCTGGAAGCTTCAGCCATATAGCCATATATTCCACTTTGCATGCAGTGTTAGCATGCAGTAACTCAGAAAGCCAGGGTGTTGAACCTCTCTTGGCGAGTCATCCAGCTGGTTCTCCTCTGGTTTTTCCCAGGGATGCGGAGGCTCCGGCTCCTTCATCGCTCTCACCTCGAAATGTTTAAGGCCGGCCACGCCGGCGACTCTGACGTTGGCGTCCAATGCTCCTGGGTCTACCGCTCCCCCTCCTCCGCCTCTGTCCCCCAAAGTCCCCGCCGCTCCGCCAGGCTTCACCGCGCCCTGGCGGAGGACGCGCAGCGGCGGGGCCTCTTCGGGAGAGGCGGGACTGAGCGGGGTGGCAGCGATGCCCTTCTCCCTCCAGAAGAAGCCCGAGACCATGATGAAGGACTTGATGTTGGGGTAGGGAGCGGAGAGCTCGCGCAGCAGGGAGACGTAGTGCAGGGCCTTGTAGTAATGGAGGAAGGAGATGACACACAGTCCCACCGTGCACAGCAAGAACACTCTGTGCCGCCGCATTTTCATCCTGATGGGGAAAGAAGCGGACAGAAACGAGGAAACGTGTCAATAAAAACGTGACATCCTCCACCAGTCCACAGGCTGATGAAGCCACCTCAGCACACAGACCCAGTAAAGCACCAGACTCTGACATCTTCACATGTCTTGTTCTGTCACAACGAGAAACCTCGATGGAGTTCAAAGAGATGTCATGTGACAGAGCGAAGCAGAGTAACCTCACAGTTGTGAAGAATTAGGAAAACGTTTGTTTTTTTTGCCCAAGCATTTTGCAGTTGGAAATCTCAAAGAAATGCGACGTATTAGACCTTCAAAACTCAGATTAAACACCTTTTCCTGCAATTACAGCTGGAAATCCTTTGCATTACGTATCTATCAACCTTGAAGGTGATACATTTACACTCATTTTTAGCAAGAATAACTTTAACCAAGACTGGAACTGAACAGCGCATCCTCAACTGCATTGATGCAGAGCTAAAACAAAATCTTACATGGCATATTTTGGTTAAGTTTCTAGTGTACTACCCTTGAAATAAAGCAAAAAATTACTTAAACAGTTTTAGCAAGACATGAGAGCTTGTAGCTCGATAATTAATTTAAAAAATTTACTAGTTCTACTGGTAGATTATTTAATTCATAACATGAGAAAAATGTCTCGTTATAAATGAAATAATCTGCCAGTTGAACTAGTATTTTTTTCTTATCAATATTAAGAAATAATTGACCTAAAGCAACCTCTTGCTTGTTTTACATCTTGCTGAAAAGTTATTTGTAAGTTAGTTTTGTCTTATTTCAATTGTACTGAGACATTTGTTCCAGAAACTCGACCAAAAATACTTGGTAAGATTTTGTGTTCTTTGCAGTGTGTCTATACTTTGACTGGGCCAGCATATGAATGAGGCTTTGCTTTAAGCTAATGCTAGGTGATTTTAGCCCAAGGGGGATTGTGATAACGACATGGATAATTTTGATGCCTAATGTTTTTTTTCCCAGCCTCCAACAGCATTTTTTTAAGCTTTCCGATACCAAAAAGCATGATGCTGCCACTGCCATGTTTTCCATCAGGTTGCCTTCAGGATGATGTGCAGAGTTCAGTTTCTTCCAGGCATATTTCGCAACTTGTTCAATCTTGGGTCTCATTTGGGCACAATCTCTTTTATGAGTGGCCCATTTCAGCTTTATTGTGAGATTTTTCACATTTTGGGATATTGCTTTTGTAACCTAATCCTGCTTTCAACCCGTCTATGACCAAACTACACTGTCTCGTGTAGTTCATTTCTAGATAAATTACACAAAAGTAAAGTTCATTCACTAATTAGACGAGACCTGGAGGGAGTTTGCTGTACTGGATTTCATTTATTTGTATAAGAGGGGGTTAAATAACCCCTCTTACACCACACTTTTCAGATTTTTAATGGCTAATAACGCCGCTGCTACTGCTACCACCACGTGTCACTACTTTGTGTCGACATGTCTAATAAAAGTCCCGATGATATACAGTGAAGGCTGATATTTTAACATGACAAAACATAGGAAAAGGTTCCACATAATCAAATACTTCTGCAATAAACTGCATGTGAAGTGAGTGTTGCGCAGAAAAAGGAAGTCAGAACAGCAACGACTGAAGCACAGATGACAAGGTGAGAGGTGAGAAAGAGTTTAAGCCTTCCAAGCTCAGATTATGTTCAAACAAGCCCCAGAAATTGGTCTGTTTTCAAATGTTTTCCATTTTCATAAAAGTTTCCACAAATAATAATAATAAAAAAAATAGAGCAGCTGCAAGAATTCGCTCTCGACTCGAGTGAACTGGAAGGTTCACTTTCAAACGAGTTCGATCGCGTGCCACCGGAATGGAAAGTCCTCCAGGTCCAGTAGAAGAGCAGATGCTGTGATAACTCCACAGATCTGTTTTATCAACACGGTCACAGGCACTCCCAGCATCCTTTCTGTACCAAAACCCAGCAGTGAAGAGTGTGAGCACCAGAAAATTCCAGACATTCCTAACAAAATGTCTTGTTTGTGCACAAAAACAAGCAACGCATTAAATCACTACCACATTTAGAGCTGAGTCTGCACCAACAGGCGGCGCATATGTGGAGAACTTATGATAAAACACAGCACATTTAATGAGTAAAAGTAAAACTCACGCATGCGTGTTGGGAATATCAGAGAGGCAGCCGTGACCCGGTCACATCCGCTTCAAACCTTCCACTCGCAAAATGACCTGTAACTCTAGCAGCGGGAGTCAAAGCCAGCAGCGTCAAACGCTTATGAATCCAGAGCCCAGAGCAGGTTTTAGGAAAAACAGACCGGCAGTCTGGAACTAAATACTGCTGCGGTCGCCCGGTTGCAAATAAAACCATATTTAACAACGGTGCAGAGCACATACGACAAAGACAGGCCGCCTGCACTCAGGCCAGAACAGAAATCAATTTAGGGCTCGACCACGGCGGCGGCTCTTCTGGTAAATCCTGCAGACTGAGGCGGCCCGGCCTCTTGCTCTCCTTTCTGCTTTTGTGGCGCTTGCAGGTTGTGAAACAGTGATCTGTTTTGATTTGGTCGAGTTAACGCCGAGAGAAAAACGTACACAGGTTTGGACAGGCGCGGTAGAAGGAAAGTGCACCTCGTGTTAGCTCTAGAGTTTTCAAATATAGAAAAAAAAAAAAAGATTAAAACAAGAGCAATTTCAGAAGATTTCTCTTTTTGTCTTGAAGTTTGAATCGTCCCAAAGGAATCAAAGTGGGTGTTGACAGAGTAGATTAAGAAAATGCTTTTTTATTTATTCATTTATTTTTTTACATTTATGAAATCTTATGTGGAGAAACCAAATTTTTTCCAGGTATTCAGAAAAAAAAAAATGGTATCAACTAACCAAAAAATAAACGGTGAAAACGTGTGAATGCTACACATCTATTCAGACACACACCAAAAACCCCCACAAAGAACAAGACAACTCCACATTTCTTATGTTGAAGTTCATTTTAATATGTTTTGGATATAAAAAAAAGGTCACATTTTAAACTTTCAGCTCTTCATAAACGCTTAATTACTTTGGGGTTTAAATCTGTGTATGTGAAAGTTTGGATCCAGAAATGATAAAGAAATTGTAAAGTTTGTAAATAAACTGTTTTGGGAATAAGGCGCAGAAGCCGTAACGCTGTCCTACATGTGGATACATTTTAAAATAGAGCTGTGCTTTGTGTTTTGACAGGTGGTGTTTACTGTGCTGTAATGGTGCAGAGTTATCTGCTAAATTTGTAATTTAAAATATTTACGTCTGTGTTTAAGAAAAAGAAACGTTATAATTAGTTCAACTTGGTTTTCTGTATCGGAATCAGCCGATACCAAATCTTTATCGGTATCAGCAGCGAACAAAAGTGGATTGGTGCCTCTCTACTTAAAATTCCCCTTTCTTTTCACACCCAATTTTGAATTTGGAAAGCTCTACAGCAGAGAGAAGAATCCCAAGCTGCCGGGCCAAAAGTCCAAAAGACAGCAGCAGCAGCAGCAGGTAGTTCAGCAAACAGAGCCCATCACCAGTCCGTACACAAAAATCACTTACGGATGGAGCAGCCGCCGCCATTTTTGCGGTGAATTCGGCAGGCCAGAGCATACCCTGAGCCATCTAAGCCAAGTCATGACTGTCGAAATTAATCCAGGTTGCTCATGTCAGCGGTTGCTTCCACACTGTTGCTGCCGAGCGATCCTGCCTGTTGGATAACGCACAGGGTGGAGTTTTACAAGTCAAACAGAGTCTGCAATGCTGCAACTGCGATTAAAAAGAGGCAACGCACCTTTCTTTCAAGTTCAACAAATGTCCCCGCCCAGGAGTCACCCACATGGGGCGACTGAACACATACTAGAAGCTGCACACAACACACAAAAGTAAAAATGTTGGCCTTCTGCAATAACCAGTTGAACATGTTATACGTCACACTTTTGTTTTTTGCTTTTTTCTAAACACACTAATGTTTCAAAAAGCCTTCAAAAGATTGACATTTGGTCAAGCAGAACATTAAAACCAGTCAACTGAAGAAAGAGAGAAGTCTGTCTTTTTAAGTGGGTGAAGTTCCTTTATTTACACAACCGGCGACTGTTACTAGAGGCCTGGCCCATATCAGGACGGTCTCTGCTCCCTACCTGCAATAAATGTTTCACTGCGTGGTTTCGTGTTTCTTTTATGGCTTCACACCTTTAGAACAAACAACACCTGATCGGATAGTTTTTCTAAGTTTTGACCGCAAACAACCCTTTGGTATGGAGAGCCACATAAACTGAAGAGGGACAATTATTCTCCCTGTTCACAGTAAACTGTGTGAACATGTGAACCTGCAAACACTGAACATTTTACCAAAGTTTTTTTTACATAAATTCACTCACCATAAATGTTGCAAAAAAACCCAAAACAAAACATGGAAGCGATTAGTTACAAATTTGAAAGAAAATCCATTCCACCCTGCAGCAAAGAGTGGAACGTTAGGGTCTTCAAGTTACTATAGCAACCGCTTTAAAACCGGTGGCCATTTTTACAAGACATGGATGACGAGACATTCACTTGCTGACGAACTGTAAGGTCACACGGCATCCAAACGTTTCCAACGTGGGCCGGAGTGCCAAAGTTGAAAATAAACAAATTGTTTTTCAAAGTTAAAATGCAAAATTATTTTGTAGTTAATCCCCCCCCCGTCTGCTCAGCAATAAATTAAACACATTTTGATGAAAAAAAAAGAGCTGGTTTATGTAGTTTTGGTTTTTCATTATTGTATTATTACATTGTAACTTTTTATTTGTCTGATTCAGTTTGATTAGTTTTTAAGAGAGTTTTTATTAGTTAAATGTTTAGTTTTAGTCTTTGTTTTTTTTTTTTAAACAAAAGGTGGACCATTTCCTAACTTTTTTTTTCCCCAGTTTATTTGGTCTATTAAATCTTCGAGTCTGTTCCCAGCAACAAAAATGGAAATTGACCTCAAAAATAGTTTCTATTAAAGTTTAACAAAGTAACTCGTCCCTGGATGTTTATTGTTCTAATGCAATGAAATTAAAAAGAAAAATACTTTGTGCCTAACACTTTCTGTCAAAGAAGAATTAGATTGGTCATTGAAATTGACATGATAAAAAAAAATTACAAAAGTGTCCATTGGAGGGCCAAATTTGTACCATTTCTGAACTGCAGTAGTTGAGGGGTGGGCGGCACACAAACTTGTTCAAAGGGCCAAAAACGTCTCCGGGAAAACACTTTAGACACTCTGAATTAACAGATGATTATAAAATGATAGCATATCCATCCAAAATGGACAAATATATTCTGCAGGTGTAAAATGTGATTGGTTGAGCCTTCCACGAACGCCTATGAGAGTGTGTGACTGCAGGCTTTAATATTGACTATGATTTGACACGCTTCAGGAAAGCTTCCCCTTCCTGAATTTGAGAGATTCGTTTTGAAGAAACAGGATCTTGGTGAGAAAAAGTTCACACACAACTGAAAAGCAGAACAGTGTGTTGGTTGCCGCTGTGCGACGGTCAGCGATGCCTACTGACCGACTGACGGTGCTAGATACGCAACGGGATGCAGTGAGCAATGACGAGATTAGCAAGAACTTGATGTGTCTCAAAAATGAGTGGAGAGATAAGAAAACTGACCAGGGAGGCTCCTGAGAGGCAAACAGCAGGATACAGAGGCAAAATGACACATTATCCTGATAATAATAACAATAAAAGGACTAAATTTAGACACACTTGAAGTCTAAATGTTGAACTTCTAAGCCGTAATTCCAAAACACATGATGGTTGCAAAAAGCAGACTAAAAGTTACTAAAAGAAAAAACAAAAAGTAATTTCTATAGTAAGGTTTGGTGGTGGCTGCATCATGGTTTGGGTCCTTATGTCTTTAGATGGAAATGGGATCTTAGTTCCAAATATCAATCAGTGTTGTCATCCTATTCTCAGGCATCTGCATGAAAACTGATTATTTTCATACGTCAGCATCACAACATCCTAAAGCTCACAAAAACAAAAGAATAACTTCATCAGACGGAGATAAATATTGTAGCTCAGTCCTGCATCAGACTGAAAATCTGCAGGATGATCTGAAGTGAGGAATGTCCAGCTGGCCTCAAAAATGGACGTCAGGTGTTTTTACAGTATGGGCAAGTTAGGACTGGACGATAAATCGATTACATATGACCTGATCAATAGCAGTAGGTCAGATGTCTGATAGAACATTTGATATTCAATATATAGAATATGCATCGAACTCTGATCCAGAACCCCACAGCATTCTGGGAGATGGAGGCAGAGGAAAGAGTTTAGCCGCTCAACCTCTCATGGCAAGCTAAGTAGCCGGATAGCATCAACTCACTCGCTCTTTGGTTACCTAGCAACAACCTGTTGAGAAACTTGTGCAGCAGCAGTGTCAAGTTTTGCCTTGACTGCTTCAAAATAATAATAAAAAAACAGCAGTGTGGAGAGAAAACTATAAAACAGGGAAGGTTTGGTAGTATTTCAGATATTTAAAACAAAAAACTGAAACCTATAATTATCGACATGGGCTGATACGAAACGCTTGTATCATGATACATTTCTCAGCCACATGGTCTAGCCCTATGGCAAATATTAGCAAACATTTCTATTTTAATGATCAGCCATTTCTTTAATAAATCATCTGCACATGCCATAGTTTTATATCTTCGGAAGGGAAAACTGCTCATTCCATGTAAGTGTATACAGTATACAAATAGTTTTAGAGAAACAACAACAACAAAAATACCCCATGTAAAAACCTCTAAGTTATTATTTTTTGCATTTACACACACTTCAGTTCTAGGAAAGCTTTGCTTCGTCTGGGCTTCAAAGCTCCTCTCTGATTATACAGCAGCACACTGACCCCTCTGACCAGTCCGCTGATCTCACCTAACAAGCCTCCATGGTGGAATCGAAAAGCAAAGAACAAGACACCTTGCAGCTGCTGGAGAGAGAGAGGCTTCCGGCTAGAAAATCGCTCATCTGTAAAACTTTCAGCTGCAAGTAGTCACTGTAGTGAAATTCATAGTCAGACTCTCAGAATGAAACTCAGAAAGAGAGAGACAGATTATCCATAGAGATAAAAAAAAACAACATTTCACTGGCCTGATCCTCCTGCTGCTACACAAATTAATTATCTTTTTATGCACCACTTTCCAGCTGCTCATGTGACTTTCATGTGGCTGGGCTTTCACCTGACAAACGTACACATTTTCCTGTTAATATTCCGAAGAGGCCAAAGTTCAAATGAGCCTGCTGGAGCTCCTGCAGACGATGAGATCATGTAAACCGTTGTTGACAAAAACAAAACCTGCCTCAGGTAGAAACACAGGACTCAGTGTTTACAGTCGCATGCTTCCACAGGCACAGATGTACTGATACGTTCTAATGGCGCTGCGGTTAAACGATGTCATTCGACAGAGAAGTCTTTGATCATAAACTGTCAAAAAAACCCAACAACAACTAACTCTTGTGTCAGCCTGTGAAACTGGTCACCCATACAGTAAATGGATTCTAAAAAAAACACCTGGGTTATTTTTTAGCCCAAATGCAAGTTAGTTTTAACCCAAGAGTCCCATACATTTAAAAAGTAAAAATTCCAGACTTTTCCAGAATTAGCTCACCTCTCATTCCACTATGTTCAAATGAAATGATAAAATACTAGAGATCCCTTTAAATTCAACACACATATTGACACAATGGTTTGCCTGGAAAACCACTGGAAGGAAGGAGAAACGAAGTCGACACCTTGTTGAACCTCAAAGCCTGGCTCTCTTTGGCGGCAAAAGTGGGAAATCCATCTCATCTCAGAAGTTCATGAACCACAAAGCAAGCTTCGGAAGATTCCTTAAGCAAATGCACAGTTTCACATGTGTGCGTTTGTGAAACTGTGTTTGTGTTATAATAATTTTCAAAAAGGAAGCACATTTTTGAGAGTAGAGATCTGGAGTTGAAGTATAAATTTGCGAAACCTCTGCACCTCAAGGCAGCATGCAGTTTTTTGGCTTAGTACGAATGCATTTGTGTGTGTGTGTGTGTGTGTGTGTGGACCTAAGTGATGGTGCTTGAACCGAGGTGGGAGGATGGGGAAAGCCAGAGGAGTGCCTCCATCTCGCTAACCTCATCTATAATTCAGTGCCGGGGCCGTCCACCAGGCCTTTCCCCACAACTGCAGCTGGAGAGAAGTGCTCAAGTGATCTGTGTTGCGTCTCACCATCTCAACATCGATCTATTTTTATACACTTATGCCTCTCTCAAGGGTCATCATACATGGGCAGAGGCATTGTAATCTTTTCCAGAATGAGCCGTGTTGAAAACGGAGAAAGGCCACAAAACAAATGAGAGGAAATATCAGGCAATGTTAAGGGCGACCTTAAGCGAGGTGCACTTTAAATTTCCAAAAACCAAGTGTTAAAGAGGCAAGTGAAAACAGAACTGCAGCCACCAATAGAAAAGCACCGGGTGAACTTTTGTGTGAAAGAAGCAAATAAGGCAAAAAGAATTAAACGGGGCCAAGGACAGAACCCAGTGGAACAAAAAAAGAAATCTTAATTATTTAAAAAGCAGCTCACTAAAATTTCAGTAGATAGTCCCATTCAACATGTTAAAGTCAAAGATAAAACTGAATGATCAACTGTGCTAAATGTTTCACTCACAGCTACTTAAGACTGGAGCTCTATGAAAACCAGACAGAAATGTGTTCAAGATGTCTCATTCTTTGACATTCCTTAATTCAGTTCAATTTATTTATATACTGCCAATTCACAACAAATGTCATTCTAAAAAAATCATTTCAGTTCAATCACAAATGCATTCCAACTGATCCTAGTTACCAAACTATCGTGCTCAATAATTAATCAGAAAGTTTCTAAGAAAACACGGCCAGCAGATTGCTTTAAAAACAAGAAAAAGCTTCATTCACAAGAACGTCTGACTGAAGCTCCATTCACAGACATATTCTACAGCTCAGCAGTAACGCTGTCGCTCCAACAGTTTTATCAGCTTCCTAAAGAAAACTGCATCCACAATCATCTGTTTTCACAGGCAGCTGACCTTGTCCCAACTTTGTTTGGTGGGAAAAATACAGTCACTCTGATTTAGCTGCAAAAGCTCAAGTGGCAAAACGATGACTAGCCCCTTTAATTTTAACGAGATATATTTTTCACATGCTCTCGGACTAATTGGAACTGAAACCATTTGAGGGGTTTAAACGTCTGATTTGTGTTTGTGATGATCTCAGCCAGCTGCCCCACAATCAGTCCACAGCCAGTAAAGTTTATCATGAGTTGTGCAGTCAAACCACTTTGTGCTAGTTTCATTTAATTTAGGAACTTTCGCAACCATGCACAGTTGCTAGTTGCATTTAAAACTATTAAGCGTAGTTTTAAACGCTTTCCTGCTACACTCATCATGTCGTCCCTTTGTGAGTTACCTGAGCTGGGCGTCGGCTGCTTCCTGCTGCAGCAAAAGGTGTGGCCAAGGTCTGAGGAATCTAAAACCACAAAGCCTGGTCCTCAGGGTGAACCACTAGTTTGGCATTTATTCAGGTTCAGATGGTTTATGTCAGGTTTAGCTAGTATTAATGTCTAGCTGGTCAAACTAAAGGGAAATAGTTTGACCAGGAGATGTTAAGATGGCCTTAGGTAATTTTTGTGAGTTAAAGGGAAAATTTCAATACATTAAAAGTGATCTCCTAAGTCAAAAATGCACAAGGTTTCACCATGGTTTTAATTCTTCAAATGCAAAACGTCTGCCCACATCGAACTGAGAGGAATTAAATGACAGAAGGACATTTATTCCCCCACTTGTGAGTCAAATGAATTCTATCAATATTTTCACTTCTTTTTCAGCCACCATTTGTGTGGTTTTTGAATAAAGTGTCTAAAGTTAAATTTAGACGGACTTAAAGAGTTCTGGGTGTGACAAATGGCAGAAAAACAGTTTTTCAAGTGCATGATACGAAAATAACATCAAAGATCAATAAAGTTTAAACTTTATGAACATTTAACACCAGAACTGGAAAACATTTTAATTATCCAAAATAAATAAACAAAACAAGAGAAACAGCAAATAAAATGAATTATGAATTTTCTGTAAACTAAATTGCCCTTAAAAAACAGATGGGAGCTATTTGAGACAAATCAACCAGACTGCAGACTTTGCTCATCCACTTTTTGGTATGAAGAGAAAGAGAGAGAAAAGAGTAAAATGATAAATCATGCAAATGAAAATTATTGATATCGTTTTAATTTGTCATGCACTCAAATAGGTTATTGCTTTTTCTGAATTTAAGAAGACTTTGAAAACACTCCTTGCTTCTTGGGTGGCTGCTGTGTTACAGTTATGTCAGCTTTCTACACATTGCGTCATCACTTTTGCCCTTAAGTTTTCCTTAATCACTGAACTTTTCAGGTAAACAAAGAAAGAGAAAAAAATAAAATAAACTTTTCCAGTGTCGCAGTCAGGCCCCTGACAATATTAATAAGTCTTAAGTCTAGACAGTAAGTCCTCTCTGGGCCTGCGGAGACTAAACTGAATTCTACCTTTTTCCTCAAGTCGAATCAGTCATTTTAACTTTTTTTTGTTCACTTCCTTGCCTCCTTTCATTTCAGCTTACTGTCACTGATTCTCAGCTGCATTGCTGACACCAGCGGTTCACACAGGCAGTCAAGGCATATTCACATCCTGATCGTCCCCTCGGCCGAACTGAATCTTTTTCTGTGCTCTGTTTGTGCAGCGCCTGGTTCCTGTGGAGAGGGTGGCTCTCACTGAATTGACCCCTCCTCCCCCCCGCCAGCCCCTCTCTAATTACATTTCCTCCACTTACTGAAGGTCACTGCAGAGATTTTAATGCTGATAGATGCTTTTCAAAAATCTGTCAGGCCATGATTTATTACAGAGCCTGCTATTTTTAGAAGCAACCAAATGATGTCAAAGGCTGCTGGAGTCTGCAGTTGGAGTTTATTTTTTTATTGGATTTTCGTGTAATTCCATCATTTTTGCATAATTGCATAATTTTTCAACAGACAATCCTGCACAAGCGGATAAAGAAACAGACTTGCATACAGAGAAAATCTTTAAAAAAAAAAGCTGTTTGAGAATACTTTTTTTTTTCTTTTCAGTTTTGTAGGATTACACCAAAGAATCCTGTTATTTGGTTACCATAATTGATGCTGAGAGTTTAAAATCTTTAATGCAACACAAGAGGCAATTTATTAAAGATCTGAACCAATTCTTTCTTTTATCAAACACGTTTATTTCAGATTTTTTTTTTATTCATTTTTGTTTATGGGTTAAAAAAACATTAAAATGTAATTTTATTAACAGTTGCATAAAATCAGTCAAATTCAATAAATTCTTTTTTGATACCAAAGGGAAATTAAATGTTGTTGTTACTCATAAAAGTGATAATAAGTCTCCCTCCCTCAGTAACGACTTCACTGCTGAAGAGGGTTGCTGTTATGTTACGATGCGTTCACTGACTGGAAAGTATCCAACTGGAAGCTGACTTTTCTTAAAGCTGAAAAACATCATTTAAGCAGCTTTATTAATAATATTTTTTCAAGCAAAAAACATCTAAAACAGAAATGGCTGAAGTGGGGAAAATGTCAATGAGCAAAGTTTACGCTCGCTGAAAAAGATGCCTAATTAAAAATGACAATGCCATCAGTGTTAAAGCATCAAAACTTGAAGTTCGTTTTCTATAACTGAATGTTTTAGTGAAGCTTCGCTTACAAAGCACTTCTTTCTTTATTGTCCTTTTCCCCCCTTTTCTTTGTCTCACCCACTCACTGAAGCAGCTAAAGGTACTGCAGGCGCAATGTGACTGTGCAGTGAACCGAAAACAAAAAAAGAAAAATCTGTGGTAATGTCTGAACTTTACTCCCCATTCATGTCTTTATTTTTAATTTAGCATAAAATCCAAAATTGTTTTACTTTTCTTCCATCTTTTCTACTTTCATCTTCTCTGAAGACTGCCAAATTAAAAATGATTTTGGACCAAACAAAAAAATGCGCAGACAGATTTTAAGCTCTACCTATTCTGGATATCCAGCTGTTTATTGCGTATATGGGGGCGGAAACGACACCAGATTCCCTGCTAAAACACACATCAAGCTAGAGAAATGCCCACCTCTATTGCATCCTCTCAAATCAACAGATGACAATCACAAAATAACACTTCATCAAAACTGCTGACACATCAGCCACAACTGCTTGTTTTTTTAAATTCAGCTGCATGTAAGCGTGTACAAGCAGGCCAGGGATTAACTAAAGTAGGTCAGCTGGCATTAAAAAAAGCAGGCTCCTATTGTCTCTCCTGCTATCAATGTTATTATGGAAACAGGAAGATTGAAGCCATTAGAAATATTCCATTTTGGCCTTATGGTCTTTTGCGGTCGCCGTGGTAATTGCTGAATCAGGCCTGATGCAGCAGGAGAACAGCGCCGTTGTGTCCGTTACTGTCCCGTGTTGTGGTCCTGGTGCTGAAAAGTGGCTCACGCTGGTTTAAAGACGCAGCAATTTGTTCCGTCACGAGCTGATGAGTAAACATCCAGTTCTCTCCAGCGGCTCTCCCCCGGGCGACAAGCGGAGGAAGTTCTGCAGGAGCGGCTAAACGGCAAATGAGACCTCCGCCGAAGAACGGCGGCACGCTTCAGTCAAGAAGAGTTGCACCTGAACGCAACTCTGCTGTCCGGACGGCGGTTTGTAATTACAGAGAGGAACAGAATGAAGGAACAAAGCAGTGAAGCAAGAGACTGTTCAGAAAACGGACAAAGCCAGAGCCACAGGGATCAAAGTGGAGAGAAAGTAGAGATGCACCAATCCAATATCAATATCTGTATCGGTCCTGATATTGAAATAAATTCTACATCGGGTATCGGTGACAACGTATCCGATCCATGCGGGCAGATCTAGTCAGTCTAGTTCTATGCTTTGCACTCTATTAGACGTTTAATCCTTATAATGCTACCTTTGTTTTTGTTTCATTTCATTCATTTATGACTAATCTGGAACAAACTTCCAGAAAACAACAAAAATACCGAAACAGGGTTTTTTTAAAACCCATTTGTTTTAAAAACCCATTTGTTTAACGTTTCCTTTCTCATAATACCAACTGAAATCAATTTTAGTCTTTAGCTTAACTTATTTCTACTTTTATTTGTGACATCACTACACTGCGCTCTTTTATTGTCACGAAGTGGTGTGTGAGATGGTGAGGCAGACGCCGGAGACCCAGGTAAGATACGGAATGATGATGATTTAATGAATGAATGAACAGGAAAACAGTCCAAAAACCGAGGCAGCACTGCAGAGCGGACACAAGGCTCATCACAGGTAGCGCAAGGCAAACGAATGGACATGAACACAAACTGACGAAACTCAGACGAGGACCCGACGAGGAACACAGGACACACGTGGGACTAAATACACAAGGAAGCAATCAAGGAAACAAGACACACGTGGGAGTAATCGGGGAAGGACAGGACAACACGGAGAACACAGAGACACAGAACTCGAAATAAACACAGAAAAACACAGAACCTGACATATATGTTTTCACAATTTAAAGTCCTTTGAATTATCTTGTTGGAGATAATGTTCTACAAGTAAACTTACCCAGCGTCGCCATTGAGTCTGTCATGTTCTTTATTTTTTTTCAAGGTCAAAGTAAAGCTCGGTTTCATCACGCCATCCAACAACGTTCTACAACTACCAGCGTGTTGTACTTGCTTGCAAAGGACGGAGCAGGCAAGTATCTTCTCTGTGGCGTGTTAAACTTCCTGAAATGTGCTAATATCTAACTTCCTGTTTCGGCAGCCTTGAAGTACAACAATAATCCACAGTAATACAGTTTCCTGTATAGAAGGATCGTTTAAGCTTAATCTAATTACAAAACACCCTGTTGATGAAAATAAAACTACCGAAGGTTTCGTCTTAGTCTCCGTGGTAACAACTTCCACGCAGAGGAGCGTTGACGAGGCACAAAAAGATCAAGTTTTTAGTTTCTTATCATCCAATCAAGCAAAATAGGAAACAAACAAAAAAAATTAAAAATCCAGCTGTAAGTCTGTTTAAAGCTGGATTTAAACAGACTTTGAATAAATGCAAATTTCAGCATAATTTGCATTTATTCAGTTGACTGGGGGGGTTTTTGTTGTAGGTTTCCTAGACCTTTTCAGTTTCACTTGTGTTTACAAAGTGCAAAATGACTGAAGTTAATTTGAATGGAACCGATTCAAATTAGTGGCCATTTGTGCATACAAAACAATAACTTTGACGATAATCTTCGATTTTAATTCTTATTTAAATAAGCTTGCATATTGGGAGTTAATTGCATCATTCTGTTTACGTGGTACGTATTGCCAGTTCTATAAGTGGTGTCTATTTTACTTCTCCTTAAACCACAGGAAAATTTGTCCATTAAAATAGAAAATTCACTCCATATCTCTGAAGCCGCACAGAGTAACTCAGGTTTCTCCGTCTTCCAAGCAGCGTGACTTTCCCTTGCTTGCGGCCTTTCTGCTTCGTGCTGACTGAATGTTTTCGGTGTTTGCAGAACTCATAACTGGAACACGAGCCGCTCTATGAAAACAAACCCAGAAAGGGGGCGACAGGGTTACTACTAAAAACGCAACCTTAAAAAGTTACTGGTAATACCTGGCAGCTCCTGAATTAAGATTCTTCACGAAGTGGCAAAATCTGCCACCAAATCCCAGACAGGATGTGGTGCTGCGTTTTCAAAGAGCAACTGAGATTTGCCAACACTGTTCAGTCACTTTAAACCTATTGCATTTTTTTTATGCTTCGGTTTAATTTAAAATAGACTTTAAATCAAAAGATACTAATTTCAGAGGTACCAAAGGGAAAAAAAGATGAGAAATAATTATGAGCAGTAGTCTGACATTTTCATTTAGACATTTGTTGCAATGTAATGTAGAAAAATAGTTCTTCTGCCATGGGCCACAAAAAGTAGCAACCTTTTATTTCCAGAACAAAGCCTTGAGGTGTGGTAAGAGCTAAGAGGCATTAGGAAAAACCCAACTAAGTTAATTGAGTTCCACTTGTGTGATTACAAATTTAATCTGAGTTAAACAACTCTAAAGGGATTCTGGCAGCTGGAATATTACCCTGCTGGCTCTAATCTCCCCCATAAAAACGAATGTAAACAGAGCGGAGGACACAGAGAGGAAGGAGAAGGAGCAAGAGTGAGGGAAGCATGGCAACAGAGGGACGTTTTGTTTTAAATGAAGTAAGAAAAGAAGATGTTGACAAGGATATGTAAAACTTTTCTGATTCCTCTCAGAAAGTTCTCTTAAATTCACATTAGCAATCAACCCTTTGATTGCCGGTCAGCAATCACACACTCCCATTCTATCTCGCACCTCCAGCTATTGAAACATGGATTAAAATCAGTTTTAACACTCTATATTGGACAAGGTTCTTCATTTACATGAGACAATAGGTTTCCGCTTTCCCTATACTTCAGGGTTGAATATAGAGAAAAAAACAACAACCCAGAAACGTCATTGGCTGAACATCTGTCGTTCTGTATTTCAAACACAAACCGGCTCTACCGGCAACGTTGTGTGTAACGGTTCGTTTACACAAGACCTCTGTCTGGAAACTGCTGGTAATCTCAGATGTTGACTGGAGAAGAGTTCCACGTATAGACGGCGGCGCCAAGACACCTGAAATTTGCTGTAGTTGTCATGCCAGGGCACTAGATGGTGCTGTCATTTTAGCATGTAGTCGAAACGAGCCCACCCTTTTGACCATTCGCTTCCACCTCATTTAGATAACAGTAACCTGTCTCCGATGTGCCAAAGACGTGTAAATATGCGGCTGGACCGCAACAAAAATGCTACTGTTTCACTAGGCGTCCGATTCAGGCAATGGAGCGACAAGCCCTTTATACTTGGAACCGGCTACGTGTGCGGCGTTTGAGAAAATTGTAGTCAGCTGTTTTACAGAAAAGCTATGGATGCAACATGTTGGAATGAGACACAACTCTGTGAAATGTGTGAAGCTGTGAGAGCTCTGGTGGAGAGAGCTAAATATTGTCTGAAACCCCCCCCCAGAAAAACAAACCATCATCTTGCTACTACTTCCTGTCGTCTTCTTCATCGTTTTCTCCAGTAGATCACGTGACTCATGTGATGCGAAAAAAGTTTTTCTATTGCAGTTTTGCAAAATAGATCTATTTCAATACGGTTGACAAACCACTTCATCCAAGCGCAACAACTTTATATCAAAAAAAGTGTTTTGTTTTTTTTTTAAACCTCGATGTTGTGAGGTGGCTTGAGTGTTCGGGACAAACAGCTTTGCCTCCAATTAAATTTTTATTGCTTAGTAACATATTATTATTTGTGATAGTTATGGGTGCCGCACTCCCTGTTGTTTGTTGTGCGCCTTACAAAGCCCATCATAACATATGAATATTTACCACGGCAACCAACGATCCTCATGTTAGTGTCTGATTTCCAATTCAGCCCTTCACAGTTTTTTAAAGGAAACTGAACTAACCTGTTATTCATCAATTCAAATCAAGATGAGAAACAGTGAAAACTTAAGGCTACTATGACGAGTACAAAGCAGTTAAGGACATAGTATTTTTATAGTGAAGATAAATTAGTTCTTGGACTATAATTGAGTTGGAAAAATGACTATATTTTCAGGTTACTATGGCGTAAAACTGCTTGTTGTTCTGAGCAGCCGTCATGAAAGCTGTACACTATACCACCACAGCTGAAAACATTCAATTATTTGATTATCTCCCCGCCGTTCGATAACATTTTTCTAAACTCAGTTGGAATTGTTTTTCTAAGCTCAGTGAAACATTTTCACACCCGTGGCTCTTTCTTTGACCATTCCACCCTTTTTTCCTCTCCTTTCACTGGTCGCCAGCTACCTGTAATTAAGCGGCTGATTTCCATGAAAACTTTTCAGCGGCTGAAAGCAGCTCTGAAAACCCTCATGAAAGGATCACAAAGGTTCCCACTTCAAAAGTGGACAAGTGTTAATTAACGGTCATCTACGGGATTTGGATTGTTTTGTTTTTTTTTTCCTTGTGACTCCGTCGTTATAATTATGATTAAATTACTTTAAAATGTGTTTTTCTTTTGGGATTCTATTGAGTTGTCAACTAACGAATGACGAGACGAAGTGAACATGTTCAGCTGTTGGTCAGAAATCATGCTGGGCAAGTTTTTTTTTTTGTTTTTTTTGACACAAACCAGTTATATACCTCACCTCACACGACCCTCGGAGAACACATTCGATCCTACACACACACACACACACACCCCGACTTACCAAAGACCTCCTCTGTTTCCTGCTCTGTGTGTGTTACTCCCAGCTTCGCTCCCAAACGGAGAGCAACTTTCTAGGCACAGTGACAGATTGATCTGCCATCGCTGCTGCTCGTGAGGGCGACAGTGTCCAATGAAGAGTAGCAGACTGCATAGAGCGGGGAGTGTTACACATTTGTAACGACTCCAATTGCCAAAGGAAAAAACAAGGTTCCCTTTTCGCACCGCTGGGCTAACTTATCTGAGATAAGAACAGTTCAGGACGTTAGGCAACACTCTGGGTTTGTGTGAAAAATGTCCAAGTGGGAAAAAACAAAACAAAACAAACTCTCATGGGTACCTTCCAAGTTGCACGTGAGTACATGTCTGTCTGGAGAAACTGTAAAAAGTTTGTTACTTGAGATCATGCTGCAACACAAAGCTTTTTTCACCACACCCTCTCGTGTACAGACTTGACCTGCCATTCAACTGAGCTAATTTTAAACGAAGGGGAGGGAGGGGAAATGTCTGCAGCCATATGATGAATAGAGATGTAATTTCAACCTCATTACATTGTTGTCCACGGTGGAGTAAAATCCAGTTTCGACCTCTGAGACTCTTGTAAGAACAACAATCGAGATCCTGACAAGAAAGCAGCCTCCACTTAAAACACTGTTGATTCCTTAAGTTGCAGCATCAAAAAGTCATTTTTATCATATCATATAACGGAAATATAGCCACAGGGATGACAGCAGGAGCTTTTTTCTACATTCTGGGACCCGTGACGGCCTCTGTGTTTAGATGTACCATCTCTCCTGCTGACAGTGATATGAATATAATCATTGCAGGGCCTTTTATGGAATTGCATACCATGTTAAAATAAATATTTTGCTCTGTATGCATCTTTTTCCTCTTTTGCTTTGTAAATGCGTTCAAAATGCAACATAAATGCAGATACAATAAAAGTCAGCAGCTCTATTTATTATGAAAGTGGATAGAAACCCGCAAGATATGATGCAGACGTGGTCAAATGTCGGGTTTTGTCTACTTTCTCTTGTTCTGCTTCAAGCAAAGGTCAATATTTCAGGTCACAGTTGGCTGTGACCACGAAGGCTGTAAACAGCTTCAGCAAAAATTCAACTTTCGCTATCCTTTCCTTAAGTGTTGCTACAAAATATTCAAAAATGTTCCTGCATGTTACTGCAGAGATATGATAATACAGGAACTAAAAAAGAAAAATAAAAAGCACAGAGTATTATACAATTTCACAAAAACTACACTCTCTTTAATTCTCAGTAGCTTCTTTCCGAGTTTTGAATGTGAATTAGTGTAAGCAGACACCCCTACAGGCTCAGTCTTATTTAAAAGACTCCTTTGTCCTGAAGCAACCCACAAGATCACTTTACTTCCAGGCAAAGTGATCTTCTTTCCCCAAATTAAAAATTCAGCGAATGACGAGCAAAATACCATCGGAACAGGAGATTACCTGTTTCGTGGAAGCAGCTCTCCCTTTGGGTGTGGCACACAGACACCATCTCTGTGTCTGAAACTAAGATCAAAACTTACTCCGTCAAAAAGGAATAGTTCAATCTGACTCTGTGTTTACTAATTGCTTAAATATGCCCGTCTTCTCAAATATACAGTTTTCCTGCTTTGATATAGATTTTTCAGTCATCGCACACTGATATTATTAATATCCTTAACCTTTTTTTTTCCATTTCTGATGTTTAAATCCTGTTCCAACTTTACTTTAATGTAAAGTTTAATGCCTAGATTTTTTTTTTTTTAAAGTTGGCAAAAATGAGTGTGGTTAAATTCTAAGCTTTTGTCAGCAGATAACCAGGACCACATAGTGCTCTGCAGTGCCATCAAGCCCAGCTTTTATGGGTTTGTCACAGATGTTGCTAATGGTAACGGGCTCCATAAAACTGATGAGAACAAAAGTTGTGAGTGGTGGAACAAAAAGGTGCGTAATAGTTGTGTGTTGATTTAAGTCAGGTTGAAAAACAAAATAATTTCAACTTTACAAATATTGTATTTATAATTCTTTAAAAAATGACACAGAAAGCTGCTAACCTTAAATTAAGGACCGGTAAGTGAGCTAACTTGCTAACGTTGAAGCTTAAGACCTTTGAAAAGCAGAGAGGAGCAGGTGTTGTCACTAAGCCTGTCACGGGCCCCTGACCGACGGGGGGCCCTCCGCAATTTATTTATTGTTCATATTTCAAATGTTTTCTAGTTCCAGTGTTAATGGTTCTGAAGATATTATTTTAGGTCTTTGAGAGGTTGCGCTTGCATTAATATGTTGTTATCGTTGTTATATTATTTGAAATTGGACTCAAAATGACACTGTTATCATCTACTGTGAACATTTCTGGGACAATTTATCATCCAGTGAAAATTGTTATCGTCAAAGGCCTAGTTGTTCCATTTCCATCTTTTCTTTCTTTCTTTCTTAGTTTTGTCCACAAATTGTTTTGTAGGTCCCCATAAAGTCAGTAGCCAATGACTTTTTTTCTAGATTGAAGCTTTGCACTGAGCTCATGTTTCCCTGCTGGTGGAAACACGTCCATTTAGCAAGCTCAGGAAGTCGACTGAAATGTGTCTCTGTGCTCATGTCGGCCAATCTGTCTTTGTTTACAGTACAAACCGGAAAGGTCACAGAGGAAGAGGAAAAAGAAAACTGAAAGGAAAAAAAAAGCAGCATGCTAGCACATCCAGACAACCTGAGAGTCTAAACAACCCAGGGCCATTTCCTGGCCTCCTCTCCACTCCAATGTTTATGCTAAGTTTCACAGAGGCGAACTAACAAACCTGCCAATATTTCTAACCTTCCCGTCATTTATTCCCAATTCCCGTCTCTCCTGATATCATTGCCCTCAATTTTTTATCTTTATTTTTTTAACAAAGTTTGAAAAACACAACAAAAAAATCCCTCACCTAATATTTGATGGGACAAAGGACAAAAGATGGATGTTAACAAACCACCATAAGTATAAGAATAGGTTTTAAAATAAAAAGAAACCAAAAAACTAAAACTCATGTCCTGCTTTAATCCAGACCGGATTGCTGGTGTTTAGACTCATTTGCAGTTTTTGCCCCTGCGCTCCACCGTAGGCTACAGGAAAACAAGGCAGTGGTCAGACTGTTCCAGATCAGTGGTGAAGGAGAGTGGATAACCAAATTGTCTTCTGGTCTACGTTTGAATACGAAAGCTATCAAACGAACCGCAACAAAGCTGAAAGTGTCTCGCTGTGTTTTGCATCAAATAGAAAAGGAAAACAGAGTCACTGGCGTGTGTGAGACACTGGGAAAGTTTACGTCAGAACTGGCAAACACTTAGACAACGTACCATGTCAGGGGAATCAGACAACACCAACAGGCACTTTAAATACAGACAGAATGTGGATGTGATTTGTTGCTAATTCTCATTCTATACAAGTATATCTCAATTAACCAGAATATCATCAAAATTGTAATCTAATTCAGCAAAAATTTAGTGAAACATTTAAATTGGATTAGGCACTATTAAGAGTCTTGCATGTCAAGCTTCTATGTTTCTTTTCCGGTGACAATAAATGTGAAACATTTCTCAGCAGTCTCACATGAGTTGAATTCACTCTTGATAACAATCTTGGTCAGAGCTCTCGTGAGGTCCAGCAGATTAGAGGTACGCAGGAATTACGTGGAAGAAGCGCAAGTTTATCTGAATGCAGTAAGCTACGCTAATATACAGAAACAACCCAGAACCACCACAGGCAAAAGATGGTGACACAGACGCAACAGAGTATGAAAATGCCTTTATCATTTAAGTAGTTGAATCACAGATTAAGTCAACCATGGAAGTTTATGAAGTATTTTTTCAGGTTATTGTTTATTCATTCAACGTATTTTCAAGAGTTTTATAAAAAAACAAAGCTTTAAGAAAATTTGCAATGACGTTACGTTATGTAAAGCTAAGCTAAGAAGACGCTTTGTCTGCACTTAGTCAGAGCTACACAGTATATCAAATCACAATCATCAATATCAGTGTGCACAATAAGGCAAAGGCAAAGCACTCTGTATGTTTTTGGAAGGGGCATTATGCAACAGTGAAGAAACCATTTTTGTGTCTTTTTCACTATTCTTGCAACATCATCCTACCTTGTTCAGTGATAAACCACAAAGTATCCTGTGTTAGCTCTAAGGCCGTTTTCACACCTCGGTTTGATTGGAGACTTAAGCTGCAACATTTGTTACATTTTCAGCTGGTGCAGTTTGTTTTCACTGCACTTTGTTAAACCAACCAAACAGAAAAACCTGTTTCCCCTCCTCTCCTGTGGTGGCGCTGCACCAAAGCCCACTGAAGGAAGCGGCACCAAAACCTCTGTAGAAGACTCTGAGCTCAACTTTCTTTTTCACAAAATGTAAACAAAAATGGAGTGGCGTCAGATTTTAGAGAATATTGGATTTCTCTTTTGTTAGCAAAGACTGTCACATTTGTTTTGGTTGTATTTACCCAGAATGCCCTGTGCCATAGTCCGCTTCCTGCTTTTGGAGCGATCTCCAGGTCGCTTGTATCCACATATGCATTTGAATCACACCAGAATTCACTTCAGCTGAACCAAGACCTAGGAATGTAGGCGGACCAGAGTTTGCTTTCACACCTTCCCAAACGAGCCGAACTTCCTACAAACTAGAGCTCCATTAAAGCCGGGCTACTGCATTACCTGAATTTACATGTTTAATTTGTGCATACAGACCCCTAATACGGTTTTTAGAAAGCATGCGATTCAGTGCACTGTTTCGAGAAGTTGAGCTGATGCCACAGTGACACAAAACCAGACTGACCGGGCATATGCGGAAGATTTTCTCCCCTCAAAACTGACACATTAGCAAATGAGCATTGCTCCCATCGGGCCACAGTGGCTAGCTCTGTGGGAATATGTGTGAGGAGAGATAGCCTGCAGGCAGCTAATAATACAGCACAACCAGTAATGATGTGGGCCGTGGTTACATATGAGGCCTATCGCTGGAGATGCTCCTGAGCTTCTACATCGACCAATGAAGACTCTTTACAGCCGGGTTTTTAATGTGCGGGGCAAGACCCCTGATGAGAGAAGTGGGGTTTGAGGGAAGAGGGTGTGTTGTTCTGACAAAATAATATTAATTTTTGCAAATGGAAGTAATGTATAACCCTTTGGCCTATTTATCAACGAATCAACGAAGACCACTGTGTTGCATCTGACAGCATGAAATTTATAAAATATTTGTTAACACTCTACCTAATACAAGTCATACAACTGAAAAAACAGATGATTAATTTTATATACCATGACTAAAGTAAAACGTATTCTTTCAGTTTTGTCCAGTAAGGAAGCCTGGAAAACGTTCTTCCTTTTAAGAACAACTGCTTTAAAACTTTCTCGCTTTTTTACACATCGAGATACATCCCAGCATCAGATATTGTATTCATGGGGCAGTAGATCTAACAAAGCAGTAAAGTCTAAGTAAGCCCATGCCAATTCTGCCAAATCTGTCCAGTTATCAGCCTTGGGTTATCTATAAACAGAAACTACAACATACATCGGGTGACAATATTCCTCTTCTTCTTAGGTAGGCTGAAAGAGTTTGTCTACAAAATCACTGCTGTAGATTTACAGGCCTAATGAACAGAGTGTGAGTGCTTTACAAACCCGATAGATTAAGTTTGCAACCTGAGAGTCAGGACTCCACATTTCAGTAGTTCTCTTTCTCATTTCCTGTTCTTCGGATTGCTTACCATGTAGATTTTTGGCATCGTTCAGAGAATAAACTTCATTTCCTGGATCACTTCAGTTTCGATTTTTTTCTCACAAAGTGCGGGATAAAAAGCTCAGGCCCGCATCGTCGAAGATGGAACACCAAATACCTTTGACCTCGGATAGATCTTAGTGAGAAGTGCTAAACATGTGGCGGTAAAAAGCGGACTTTAGAGATGAGTCGATGGTGTGAATGGAGGTGGACATTGACGGAGATAGAGTGCGATTCATGTGGCGATATGGGGTTACTCTTTGTTTAAGAAGTGTGAAAGAGCAACCCCGTTGCCGTTGTTATCGCAGTTCGTCAATATGTCGCTCAGTGACCCTGTTTTAATTCACAGCGGAGAAACTTTTCAATTAAAGGGACACAAAAACTGTCAATAAATCCCTGAATCAGGAGACGCAGTCAAGCGACCAGTGCAGTTTATGCACAAATGTGTGGCTGTATGCTGGATTAAAAAAAAAAAAGATAATTTAGATTCACACAAAGCCTCCCTCTTCTTCACTGAAATGCTGCATTGTGCTCCTGAAACAGTGCACTCTTTTTTTCCAAATTCAGCTGTCATCAGAGAGTAAAAGAGCAAAGTATGGACATTCCAATACATATGCAGGCACATTCACACGAGCAAAGAAAAATACAATGGCTCTCCGGTGTTTGCAGGGTGAGGGACCACAGAGGCCTGCAATTAGCTGAACCTTGCAAATATTTGAGTACAAGCGCTTCTAAATACTTTTTTTAAACCCTTCCACAGTCTTAAGAGATGGGATCCATTGGACCCGTGTGCGCTTTTACAAGGTTTGTTTTGTGTGTGTGTGAGTGTGTGGTTTCAGGAATTGACGGTCTGACAGGACAACCACTGGAGGGGCAAAGAGGGCATATAATTTTGTATGATTACTAAAACCTAGGGATACACTGATATGAAAATTTGGCCTAATATCAATATCCAATATTAATATTGCTGTTATGGCCTATAACAGATATTTACTTATATATTATACATATAAAACTAACCTTTTGACACCATTAAAAACAACCTGCACTGCATGTGTAGCTGCGTTATTGATATTCCCCTAATGTTGAAATAACACAATTTCGCAATTGAAATCACACAATAAGTTTGTCCATTCAGTAACTGACTAAAATAAACATGCAATACCATCATCCTCCAACTATTTCCTGTCGTCTTCTTCATCTTTCCTACATCCAGTTTTTGGTGACGTGACTTGTGTGTTGCAAAAAATGTTTTCCATTGTTTTGCAAAATACACAAATTTTGATGGAGCCGGAAAAACCACCTCATCCAAACACAAAAACTCTTATCAAAAAACTAGATTTTTTTGGCAATTGGTATATTTCCATTAAGCAATTTATTTTTGTAATTCCAATTTGCCAAATTTTACAATATATGAAAACATGGCTACTTTCACTGTCACCACCAAACAAACGTTAACAAGATGGAAATAAACATTAGTTGTTAATATCAGCCCAGTTTTATTTACCAGCCCGATACCGATATGTTAAAAATTGACATCGCTTGATACCGATGTTAGTGCCGCTATATCGTGCATCCTTACAGCTGCCAAAAGTCAAAGGAGTTGACTTGTGGTTAAAATAAAACTCTGAGCAGCCTCTCTGTCACCACACTCAGCGACGAAGATCACTAATAACACATTAGAAGGAGAGACGCAGCAGGACAACTCCCAGACAGAGAAGAAGACATAAATTGTAAAGGAGGAGGTGGGAAGGGAAGTGGAGGCTGGGGGGGTTGACACAGATGTGTGTGTGTGAATTACAATAGGTGAGCAGACTACTGATTACAGGCACGACCTTGTGATCACTGGAACCCCGACAAGAAGGGGGATAAATGTTTTACTAATGCTTGTTTCTGGGAGCAAAATGCACGAAGAGAGCAAAGCGTGGAAGAATAAATGTTCCCCACTTCCAACAATCATTCGGGATCACGAGATATTTTTCTCTCAAAATGGTCCGATTGTCAGATAAAAAATTATTTCTGTGCTGCCCAAGTAAACAAAAGCAAGAAGTTGATTTAGCTTGACTCATTATCATATTCAAAAACCCAATGACTGACTCCGGCGAAGCGCGCTGCAACATATAGCAACTGTACTTCAGCCCTGCCTGCGGGGCTCGCCATAACAACCAGACATTTGTCAAGTGAAATGACGGCAGAATGATTTTGAGTGTAATTTATTGGTTTTGACACAGTCGGCGGGAACAATTTTTCAGGCTCTATCTTTCTCCAACAAGCTGATTTATATTCAAATAGTGTTTAGCTGTGGGCTGCATATCCACCAAGAGTGCTATAGAACGCCGGAGGGGAGAGAGGGAGCTTTTGTTTTGTGTGTGTGTGTGTGTGTGTGTGTGTGTGTGTGGGGGGGTGTGTGGGGGGGTGTGTGCGTGTGTGAGACACTGAAATTGAATTACCACAGTGTGTATGTGTGGCGAATGTAATATTAATTTCTGTAACCAAAGCTTAAGCGTCTTACTTACACTGCTTTACAAAAGTATTCATATTGAAATTTTCCACCAATTGTTTTCACATTAGAGCCGCAAACTTCACTGGGATTTTTATGTGGAGGATAAACACAAAGTGATGCATAACTGGGAAATGGAAGGAAAATGGAATTCTAAAAGTTGTGCTGCGTATTTGTACTTTTGATAAATGCAATCCAGAGCAACTGAATGCCCTAATTAGTAACTAGAGGCCAACTGTGTGTAATTTAACCTCAGAGTAGCTACAGCTTGTCTTGTGAAGGCATCAAATGTTTTGTTAGAGAACATTAGCGAACAAAGGGTCTCATGAAGACCAGTTAGCACAGCAGACAGGTCAGGGAGAAAGTTGTGGAGAAGATTAAATCAGGGTTAGGTCAGAAAACGATACAGTATGCATCGATTAGCGTTTGCTGGCCAATCACAGATTGGCGATATTTAGTCTGGGCTGCCGATTTCGATTTTGGCCGAAACCATTTTCTTCGTCTGAAAAGTCACTAACTTCGCAACAGTGGTTTGACTATTGTAAACAGTGCATGTGCAGATGTGACCTGGTGAGCGCGGTCTGTCAGTCAGCCCTCTCTCACAGCTGAGCAAAAGGGGACAATAACTGTGTTTCTATTACAAACGTGTGTGTATATCATTGCAGTGTTTCCATGAAAGAAATTAAATGAAAATCAAATGTGAAAAAGCTTGTTCAAGCGATAAAACGATAAAAACCATGGCAGTGACGGATGTAAACAGTTACATGAGAGATAGTCATAACTCAGCCAATCAGAGGAGACGTCTGCGTCTTATTCAGGTGTTGGAGTGACAAACCACTTATGGTTGGGAGATTTGGAGAAATTCTTGTCAGCGAGTTTACAGAAGACCTGTGTTTACATGTTGAATGACACACAACTTTATGAACTGTGCAACGCTGTAAGAGATCTCCTGGAGTCAGTTCCACATTGTCTGACAATAGCCTCAACTTAGTGCAATAACTTTTTATTTGTTGCACTTTTTGTCATGTGTTTTTCCAAATTGCCGTGTTTTCATTAAGCAATTTTTTTTTGTAATTTCAATTTGCTCAATTTTATGGTCAATGGAAACACAGCTATTGGAAATCATCTGTATTTAAACAAGTTCAAAGCACAAGATATTGACTTTACACATGCAGGCAAAATTACTACAATACGGTTTAGATCACAGTATATACATGTGCTAGAATGGCCCAGTCAAAGTTTTTGTATGTCTGTTTCATCTAAACAGGTCTCTTGTGTGATCTTGCATCTCAATAAGATGACCTGCATAAATAAAGGTAAAAATTAAAAAGAAAATCAAGTCCAGATCTAAAACAAAAGGAAATAAGTTGTGCTCCAATCTAACTGAGCTTGATCTATTTTACAAAGATAATTTATCCTCATCCAACGCCTGCAGCCAACAACGAAGCCGGCAGCTATCTTTGCACCTCATCACCAAAGCAATCATTCGCCTCCTTTATTAAGCATATTTAATTTTTTAGCTGTTAGGTGCGCTAAACCTAGCAGCAGATAAACAGCAGAACACACTCAGCGGCATGTCGAAAATTAACCATAAAATCGAATCACAAATAGGGTTAGTAAGCCATGAACCGAGACGGAAAGTAAAATAGTGCCACCCCAAAACAAAAACAACAAAGAATATTCATTTTAGTTTGTTTCATTATTTATTTTTCTTAATTTTGCATTCCACCGGGAACACCGACAGAAAAATATTAACAGCAGGCTATGTTTTCATTTGATCTCGACGCTGTTCAAAAATTAAGACATCATAATTACCATCTCTGCCGAAGATTTTTTTTTTCCAGCATACACAATGAGCTTAAACGGCATAAATATGCAACACTTACTAGAAAACAAGACTTTCCATTAATTCCACTACAGTGCCGTTCATTATGTGTGTGTGTGAGAATTTCACCGCCAGGACAGTGCTGCTGGAAAACAACAGGGCTCATTCAATCCAGCGACCTGTGGGTTAAAGAAGTGCCGTCTCACTCAGAATGGGCAGGAAGCACACACACTCATCCTCAGCCACACACCATCTCTAAATAATACTCATTTTGATTAAATTTCACTGCAGGCGATTGTTACGCAGAGTGACCACAGGAGTTTTTTTTTTTAATAAACGTAAAACCGAATACCGCTTCAGGAATTCTTGAAAAAACAACAATAACTCATTTTATCTCAGCTATAAATGCAAAAAGAATATTGGTGGGTGTTATAAATTCTTCATGGCGATCAATAAAAAGGCTCCTGTGAGGGAAAGGGTCAAGGCTCAACTCATTTCTGAAACTTTATATAATGCAGCACCCTAGGCAATTATTAGCATGCCTGGTAAATACATGGCCAGTGGTCTAAATATCACTTGTTGCTATGGTTACTTGGTGACCCAAGGATGCCATTCTTCATTTCAAGATAAGAGCATGAACATAAACGTCTAGATAGCTGAAGATAACCAAAGCTTCATCACGGATGTCGAACTTTATTCGAGTGAAAGATTACAAAACGACAAGTAAGTTAGCGCTTTAGAATTTATCTTGAAACATTAATTTAGGGGAAGCTAAGTGTACTAAGCGCTCGGTTAGTACTAAAGCGCTAACTGAAAAATTTGCTTTGCTGCTAGCGTGTTAGCAGATTAGGGAAAGTGTGCCCACCACTGTCTGTGAGTTTAGTCATTCCCTGACTTATAATGATGAACACAATGCCTTACTTAATAACATGTTTTCTATTTTTTCCCATTTATTTTACAGGAATTGTTGCGTAATTGTTTCTTTTTCACCCACAGAATAAATACACCTAAATGAAACATTGTACTTTTCAGAAATCTTCCATGTCAGGTTATCCAACTTATCCAACATTTGCAGCTGCAGTATTTCTCTATCGACTGGCTCAGACAATAATGGTCCCCACAAGGCTTAACTCGACTAAATGTACCTTAGCTGATTAGATTTCAGGGTTTCCCCCAGAAAACTTGCTAAGCCCGGTGGTCGGGGTGCCGAGGCGGTCCACCGTGTTTTTGTATCAAAAGATGTTAAGTAGACAGGAAAAGTAAAAATATTACTGCGTAATTATATGTTACGGGAAGACATCGCCAGTGAAATGCTATTTAAACCCACAACTAGTCTTAAAAATAATAAATCAAAAAATACATTTAAAATGAATATCAATTATTTGCACTTCTGCTTAATCCAAATTAAGTCAGCAGCTCCATAAGGCCCCCCAGGCTTCAGGGCCCATAAACGTTGATATTTTAATACAGAGCACAGATATATAAATATAGCATTTGTTTATTGAGATTATCAATGCTGCTGAATGGTTCGTTAACCACTAATGCTCCAACCAACCGGAACCACCTGCATAAACTTTATCAGCGTAGACAGAGCCGGGATGGTTGAGATGGAAAAGCCGCACAAAATTCTTTGTCCACAAATAGAAATCATTCTCACACCTCTGAAAGCGCCACTACAAGTTATTCCTGAGGTTCACGTAGAGCTGGGCAACCAGAGCTAACACGGTGGGGTTTAAACTCCTACCTTAATCAAAAACTCTGGAAAGAAACATGATTTCTCACAGGGGGTTGATGGAAATATCTATACAGGTCAGCCTGTGTCCAGTTTGAGTGAAAGGAGGCTAACTTAATCCAGCTGCTGCAGCGCGCGAGGCAACGAGCAGAGGCGCCAGCGGTGTGATTGGTCCGGCTTTAAATGCATAAACTATAAACCTATCTTCTATAAACATATCTTTTAGGAATAAATCTGCTCCGCCAGTGAAACGCTCAGAGCAACAGAAACGCTTGCAATCCAGCTTAAAAAAAAAAAAGCAATTTTTTTTTTTTATGATTATTTTCCTAAAATCATAAAGGCTTAGCCTGGCGGTGGAGCTAGTAAAGCATGGGGGGCCGCCAGGCCTATAATATACTGGGGGAAACCCTGGATTTTGTTTAATTCCCTGGCCTTTTTGCCAGCTTCAACTGTGCTTCATGTTTGCTGGTAACAAATGTTAAAACCCTAAAAAACAGTGGCTCCTTTAAGCACTCTTACATGACAGACAACAGGACGTTATCCAAAAAGGAAAACAAAAATAACAAAAAACAAACATCCCTGGAGTCAATTAAAAAGTATTCTGTGGGATATTTAAATAGCTTTTCAGAGCATGTGTTTTATGTTAATCAATAAAGAAGTTATTCATTTTTAAGAGTCACTAATTTTACTTCCAACACTTTATTAAAAAAAATGGTAGCATAATTATGAAACAACATAATTGTTTTATATGCATTTTTCTTTTCCTTCTATAGCATCTCTCATTGTCTGAAAAAGCACTATAAAAATTTTATGTATTAAAAATTTTAATACATAAAATTTATGTATTAAATTATATGTATTTAAAATACATAAAATTATGTATTTTATGTATTTAATTATTACTTATTTAATTATTTTATTATTGCTTTTCAGTATTTTCAGTACATTTTTTAAACAGTTTGCACATTTTAGTTTAATCATAAAAAAGCAATAACATTTTTTGCACAAATGAAACTTCATATTGTTTTAACTTGACTTTTGTCGTAAGAACTATTAAAATACTTTAAATATAATATTGATCTTAAAATGCTAGGTGTCGTGATCTGAACAAATTGTTAGGTGAAATTAAAGACATGTCTCTAATGTCAGCAGGGAAAAATCAAACAATAGGTTCTTTCCTGCAGCATCATATTATTTTACTCATTCATAATCTATTGCTTCAGGTGACAAGTATTTTTTAGGTGTTGGTTTGGTAAAGGATTCATTCACGAGGTGAAACAAGAAATGCCCCGCTGATCTAGTGATTAGCAGTTAGCTTTTAGCTGGGTCTACTTGATGCGACCTAGTTCCTACAAACTCACAGCAAGTCCCAAACCACACCTGATCGTTGTCACTCTTAGCTTTCCTCCCAATCTGTCAGCGACTCTGCCCCTGCGTTGTCTTTAATCTGTCTACAACCAAGATATCATCCCAGAGGGACTGGCGTCCTCTTACGCATTCTTTACAGAACAATGCTCATCCCGCTGGGCTGAGCCCTCAAACAGAAACACAATATGATCATTATTTGACAACGAGGCAGGAAGTTGGGCTGCTCTTAAATAGGATGTATTGTTCTGGTGGAAACTCGAGACTGAGCAGAATGCTGACTGCGCAAAGTCGGAAGAGTCACTTTCTTTACAATTATTATGTAATCTGTGTATTTTTGCAATGTAAACGTGTTGAAAAAGTGAAAAGAACAAAACCCTTCTTTTTTTGTTTTAAATTTTATATTGATTATGGTTATATTTAACATTATTTAACATTTTGGATGGACTAGCTGGTCAGCAAATAAGCAACTTCCCCTTGAAGATCAATAAAGTATAATCTATTTTATTTTGTTCTCTGTGTTCTTGTTATCTAAGTGTCAAAATTAGCAACACTGTTGATTCTTTGTAAATAAGTTTGTCCACTTGTATCCATTTGACACAAAATGTAGTCTTTTAAAGATGGATATTTTGTATCAATCTAGTTCTTCCATTGTTTTATGAGTGTTTTTATGGCCACACCACCTCAGCTAGTGTACGTATTACAATACTGACGTTCTTTTTTTATTTGTATTATTTTGACTTTATTCAAGTACAAGTTTATTCTTATAATATTATGACTTTTTCTTGTAATTTAATGTTATTTATTTTCTTATTGAGGCCCTAATGCTCTGTCATACTTTCTGTCTTTGACAGTGTCAATAAAAGTTATCAAAATCTTGAATTGCTGCCAACTTTTACTAAGTGGTCATTTTGAATTTACAGTCAAATTAAATGTAGGAAAAAAACATAAAACACATAATTTCAACATCATGACCTGAAAAATTAGAATCCAGGTGTATTTTTTAATCGGGCTGCCAGAAGAAGAACAAACAGCTGGCGTACCCAGAATGATCTATTGAGATCAAAAGTAGCTGGTCTACAAGAGAACTAGAAGAAAAATACTGAAGGATGAAATTTTCCACTGAAATTACACAACCTTACCACATTTTATGCAATTTGTGTAACAAAATCCAAACTTCTGCAAAACAGGCCGAATAAAATAACATCAACAAGGTTCAGGAGTTTATGGCAAAGTCCAAAACTTTAAGAAATAGCAAAAAGTTTTCTTTAGTTTATAATAAATCTGTTTGTAATAAGTAAAATATCTCAGTGTTTTCTTTTTCCTGCTTTTAAAAATATGTTAATGTGGAGGTCTTGAGTGAAGGTCCAGGATGTTTGAATCTCAGAGTGGCAGCTCATTTCTCTGAAGTGTTTCGGCGTCACAGAGGAGAAAGACGTGAAGCTCTTGAAATTGTGCGAATATATCAAGTCAGATCCCCAAGATAACTTTTATAAATCGAACAAATCGAATCCGTTACTTTCTACTGCGATACAGTTTACATACTGGTTCAGTCCATGCGGTTCCATTTTACTGCTGTCTCTAGACCAAAAAATACTAAACCAAACCAAGCATTTATTCATGGCCTCATGTTGCAATCTGTTGAGTATTTTACGCTAAAATAAAACTGAAAATGAAAAATAATAACTAGCTACAAGATAACAGTGATAAGAGTATGAAAAAGAAACATCACGGATACAGTAAATTCAGACTTTATTACGTTTAAAAGATCTATGTGTGGGCTCTCTCAATTTCCCTACAGCAGATGCATCCATTTATATGCTTGTCAATACGCTACTTTTCCTCCTGACAATAATGTTACTGCTGTAGCAGAGCAAACAGAGTCCTTAACAGCTGCTCTTTTACTACCAGGAAAGGTGTTATTTCTTTAGATGATTGATCAGACAACAGACCAACGGTTGGTTTTGTCTTTTATTGTAGGTGTGGACAGGCTAACATTATAGTCCTGTAATTCTAACTCTTTCAGAAGGAATTGTTTCTGCTGTAGCAACAGCTGAGGAGGGACAACACATCTATCTTTAGGCACGAGGCCATACATTTTGTTTTTACATGTTTGTTTTAAAGAATCTTTAATTCCCACGGTGACAGCAGTTTGAGAGAGTCTTGTGGGACAGACTTAACATATAACCAGAGTTTCCCCTAATGTATTTTAAGTCTGGCGGGCCACCAGGCTAAGAGTTGTTTGTAAAGTAAGAGTGACAATCAAGACCAACTAAGCTAATACTACTGCTTTAAGCAAAGCAGGTGGCTCTTGCACCTCCAAATTTTTGGAAAAAATTTTCAGCATAAAAGCACAGGTGGGCTGCCGTAGCGTCCACCTGTGCTACGGCAGGTAGGTGGACTACCTGACTGGGGGAAACCCTGTAAAGCCACGAGTGCTTTTGCAAGTCGTGAATTTACGTCATTGCCTCATATTATTTTTAGTTAACTTTTAACGCAGGGGTGTCCAAAGTGCGGCCCTGGGGTCATTAGTGGCCCTTGGACTGACTTTGTGTGGCCCCCCAACTGCAATTCAAAAACGATCCAAATTTGGCCATGTTTGTCTTTTTTTTCTCCAAAGAGTTTTTGCGGCACTAGTGGCTTGTATTTTTTATGACAGTAGGCTGACAGGAAAGGGGGAAGACATGCGGCAAAGGTCGCCGGGACCGGGAGTCGAGCCCGCGACGTCCGCGTCGAGGACTAAGGCCTCCGAGCGAGGGGAGTCCTAACCCCCTGCGCCACCACAGCGTTTGTCTTTTTATAACCAAGTTGTAAATCGAATAAATCATGTTTATTCAGAGACTTTCATTGAAAAGGCGACTTTGATTCCCAGCAAATCAACTTTTGTTTAATTTATTAAACTTGGCTAAATCTAGCAAATGTTTTGAAAGAAACTGACCCAAATTCTTATTATTGAAAATAGATTTGCTAAATCGAGCCCAAAACAAACTGAAAAATAGATGTTTTTCTACCACAAAGTATTAGAAAAGCAAAAAGAAGAAGAAAAACACTTTGAAATTTTTAGATTAATCTCAGAAATCTCTACAAAAAATGTGGATATTTCTGGGTGTCAAAAGCTGAAAATTTTTGAAATTTTTCTAGAAAATCTCTGAGATAAATATTATTTTTTATTGTCTACAATGACTCTAACACACTATCATAAAAATTCATTGTAAGCCTTGGAACTACAATAAATATTTCCATTTCAGAAAAAAAATTAAATAAAAAAATCCAAAAATGGGGGCTTCTTCATTTGCCTAATTTGAGGTTGGGCTTCTCTTTTCATATTTTGGCCCATCACTACTTTTGACTCAACAATTTTGGCCCACATGACAAAAAGTTTGGGCATCCCTGTTCTAATGTACCTCTCAAATACTGCAGTGTGACATCTGTATGTCAAACTCCAGAAGCGGCTCTGTGGCTCTGGTCCCTGCGTGTACGTAACGTCGGCAGTGGAATGCAAAGCACGGAGCTGCCGTCGAGGGTTTCCTCCTGGCAGCGGCCTGCTGGTGGGCAGGAGTTTGGGGATATGCGAAGAATAAACAGTGTAATCAAGTGGGAGAAATTCCAGGGAGATCCGGCCTATAGCGAGCGGACAAACAAAGCACGTCAACACATACGTACCATTTCAGAGCGCGGTACTGTGAGATCAGGTGGAAGTAGTGAGCAGCTTCTCTTCCTTTCCCGTCTATTTCTACATTCCCTTCCCAAAACGGTCAATGGCAGCCTACTCTCTGACGTCTACATCTGACAGCAGTAGATGAAAAATGAATGCCTCAAACCTGCGTCAACAAGGGTAAACGGTGAATGTGCCGCTTTGTTGCTCAGACTGACTCATAATCTTGTCCTCCTAACTTAACCTTATCTCAGCGTTTGCCTTGGCCTCCGAGGGAGTTGCTACAATTGCTCTGTTTCTTTCATTAGCTCTTCTATCTCTTCCATGAACATTGATGCAAGTTATACTGTACTGGAAGCAGATTATACAAAAATTATTGCTACATTCATTCTTAGTTTAATAAGAACAATTTTTTTAGCTTAAAACAGAGTTGCTAAGCAACAGTCATTGTTGCTTAGCAGAATTTGAGTTTGTAACTTCCATACATTTGTAACTTCCATTTTGGACAGTAACTTCTCTTAAAAAGCCCTAATTAAGTTATTGTAGACATTCGTCAAAAGTATCTCTGGTACGCATTTTGGGAATTTCTGCGTAACATTAAAGCTTAAGATTGCTTTTTAGCTCCTCCTTGTCCAACACCACATAGCCAGATCACCCAGCAATTATTATGATATGTAAACCAAAACATTAACAACGATCACAGAAGCAGAAACAGCATCATCATAATCAGAAACAATTAAAAAAAGAAATATTAGCAACATTTATCCTGAGCATCATTAGCATCATGCTAACCAGAGCATCGCAGGCGTTCAGAACTGACTCAGAACTGACAGAAAAGGTTAACGAGAAAAGAGCAGAGTAAGTACAGAACCTAAAACTAATAGAACAAATTGTGATTCAAAGTGGAGACTTTGGTCTAAGCTTCTCTTGACTCCCGTTCTCGTCGTAGCAACCCAAAACTTTCCAGAATCAACCGTAAAAAAGGGTAAAATTCCCAGCGCCCCAAAGACACTGAATTCAGCAATGATGACTTGCCAAATGTTTATAACTTTTACCTAAATAGCCAATTGCGTGTCTGGGGAAATTCACTGTTGAATGTAAATTACAGTTGGTGGGAATGTTGTGTAAGTAATACAGATTACATTTAGGCACAGACTATTAGGGAAAACAGCTTAATACAAATTTGAATCATGTTTATAGATCGTTTTAGATTAGTTTTACTCCCACCTCCACATCGGGGAATGTGAAGGACCAAAACTAACATAAGAAATAAAAGCATAAATGTATATTTAGTTTTTTCTTGTCCTTACACATACATCTCCGTCAAGAAATATAGATATATATTGTTTTTCCTTGTCACGTCCCTCTGACTGTTTCAATAACTGGAAGCTTTTGAGCTTATCTCTGACGGGGAAGATGATGGACTTGACTTTTTGCAAATCTCAAAGTAGTAATCTATAATCTCAAGACAGTACACAAAGAGAACGATGGTAGCAATAATTTCTACTAACAGTCCCAAAAACGCTGTTTAAGCTGCCAGCATGGTGAATTCCTCATTGTTTTAAAATGAAAGTGAAAACCATGTTTCAATTTAATGTTACTTAGACATAAGTCCAAAATTATTCCTAGTTGCGGCAGATTGAGGTTTAAAGTAATTTTAATTTTATCAAAGTGTTTCTTCTGACTGGAAATAGTCTTAGAACAGTAGAGGAGGAAATGAACAAAGTCGTTCAGTTCGTTAGCAGCCATTGGTTTGGCTTGCCACTTCTTTCTTTGCAGTGGAGGATGGGTATTTATAGTTTTCATTGCGAAGCACTAGCGCATTGCGTATGTCACAACCAAATGTTAGCGACTGGGTAAAATTTAAAACTTCAACAGAGTCCATGCCTCCAGGAAGCAATCGTTTCTCAATAGCTAACAGCCCAGACACTCTGAACTAAGTGAAGCGTAGAACAAGGAGCTGTTTTGTCCAAGCTTGGGCAAGGGTGGAAAAAAGCGCTAAATAGAGAGAGAAGTCTTTCAAATTCCAGCGCAGGAGAGTTTCAGAACGAACAGAAGCACCTGCGTTTAAAAAAAATTAAAGGCGTTAAAAGAAATTTGTATTATTATTTTTTCTTTAACAAGTAGCTGGACAGGCCCTTTTATTTTTAGGCACACACACTTCCTTCCTATCACTAGACTAAACACACTCAGTAATCGCTTCTTAAACAACTTATCAGAATCATTAAGAGCCAAACATAAGCTGATGTGTTTGACATTACGACACAGTTTTATGAACCAGTGGTCTTAAATTTGGGAAGCGGATTTAGCCGCCTGTGCCTTTAGAGATTAGGCAGTGCAGACATTTATGTTTACACATCTGCTCCCTTCGCACACAACCTCCACAGGAGAGGGATTCCTCAGAGGAGATAACATCTGAGCAACCTGCCGGTTGGAAATTGTTGCTTACTAAGCTATATCTGTCAGAAAGTTTCTTCGTAAACCAGTCTACCTGCTGGATTACAACATGAGTGTTAAGTCTGTGATGCTTTGTACTTTTACTGTCGAACACAGCAGACAGAAACTCTGCTGCTCACAAACGTGCCTCCTCTGTCAGCGGCTTAGTGCGCTTAAAGGGGCAGTACTTTGTGTGTCCCAGGCATGTAGTGTCATTTTATAGCACAGTCAAGTAACTATGATAACTTCACTTGTCATTAAAATGCTAGATATATCAAATAAATGAAAAAAAATTTGACTTTGTACTTTGACGCCTTTAAATTGGGTCTCTGTCTCTTTAAGAAATGTCTGCTCTTACTGAACCTCCGCCTTCAGGAAGTCATCACATCACTCCTCTATGAAACCTTTAACAACATTTTTATCAGCGCTGCACCAAGAAGTAGCTCCTATAATGAGCTCAGCAGATGCTCAGTTCCATCAGATGTTTGCTAATTGCTGCTGGCTAGTCTGAAGGAGCTGAGTGGGGGATGATATGCGGGGAGGGGAGTTCTGTGAGGCTCAGAGGAGGAGCTTCGTCTTGAAGGCGGCGCTAGGTTTAACCCGGCGTTTTGAACAGCTGAATAGTTGCCACGGAAGTTTAAAGGATTTTCTAAAACATGCATGAAAGAATCACAGCAACACTCCAGCGATGTTTTTGATTAAAGAATATCATTATAATATGATGTAAAGCTCAAAAATTTTAATTTTACATAACACTGCTCCTTTAAGCAAAGCAGGTGGCTGCTTTTTTTAAAAATGGCATCCTAATTCATCAGCTAACGGATACATGGGACTACCTCTAGCACTTTGATAAGACAAAAAATCTTTAAATTAAGGGATTACAGGATAATATCTGCACATTCATCCTCACTCAGATAATTAAATTCTAGTAATCCCAGGAATACGCTGTAGCAGTCGCAGAGGAGGACAGCACATAGACTTCTCCTACTCTGCACACTGGAAAAAAATAATTCCAAAGTTTTTTATTAAGCCTTTTATTTTTGGAACACACACACACACACCCCCACGACAGATCCGCATTTTCATCTGTGACCCTGCCGTGACTTCAGCTGCATTTCCAACTAGCACCAGGCACCTCCTATAAATTCTACAGCAGAGAAACATTCTGGCATCACAGCCTCTATGAACACACACACACACACCCACATGCTGGGTCAGGCACAGGTCAGAAGCATTTCCACTCGCCCGTGGGTCTCCCAAGGTGTCCCACCGTCTCTGTGACTGCAACTAGATACCCAGGAGGGGCCAGAAAAGGAAAAGGGAGAAGCAGATCCTAAAGGACAGACAGCTTCTGTTTCGACCCGGTCGCTTAAGACAGTTTGGCAGCGAGACCGCGGCATAAGACATGGTGTGTCTCTGTGTTGTTGAAGAGAGCTAAAGCGGGGAAGAGGGAAGGGAAGTCAAACGCTCTCAGTGGGAAGAAGAAGGAAAAAAAGAAACATTCTTAAAAATAGTAAGAAGCGGAGATGGACAAAAATGGGGTGGAACATGAAAAAAAAAAATCCGTTGCAAAGCAGCTCCGTATCACCGTGCTTAGACAGCAGCGCTGCGACGAGTGTTCTTCAACCCTGCACAGATAAGCCTCAGTTTTACCTGCCACCCTGGAAAGCCATATTTATTCATCGCCAGAACAGGCTCTCAAAAGCCCCCGCTTGCGAAGCGTTTGTGGGTGGGAATGCTAGCCTAGTTCAAACAAACCTGTCACGGTTTGTTATGGTGACACCGGCAGAAAACCCGGTGATGTTTCAAGGGAGGGCCTGCTGTCATTTTTTTTTTTTTGCTTGTAGTCTCTAAAATCTAATTTAAGAACGGGTTTATTTGCTTGTTTGGCTGGGAATGGTGCTTTAAAAAGATCACACTTTGTTGGGTTTCTTTTCCTATTAAAGATCTGATTTCACAGAGCTAGCTTGGTGCCATATTACTCTGACAGTAAAAGCTGAGAAAATTTAAGATGAGAATCAGACGGTTCGCTTGGACTTGGGTTCGAACTGACAGTGAGGTTGTATTTTCCACTTCTGCCCATGAAAGTCATTGTCGATGTTCACCCGACGTCGTGAGCAAATCCGCACGCGCCAGAACATTTTTCGGAATTGAGATTTTAGGTGAGTAATGTATGTGCATATATCCTTCTTTTTTCCAGAGATATCTCACTCACAGTTTTGTGTAATTGCTGTCAAACGACAACAGCTGTAAATATCTAAAGCATATCTCATGTGACACCTGTTATATTATCTCTGTTGTGTACCACGCCGCCCTGAACCGAGCTCAATCAGCCTCGGGTGGAAGTGGGCCTTCACAGTGACAGCAGAACACAATAGCTCTGGCTTTTAATGCGATATTTTTATCTGCACGGCTCGTTGGCTGACAGCAGGTAAGTGACTGGTAAAACTGTGCGCCGTTCACGCGTGAAACCTTCGACGCTCTCCGACCGACTTAATGAGGGCTCTTAACGCTCAAATCTGTTCCGTACCTTTTAAAGATTCTCCTCGTACGTCCCGGTTCTGTTTTCGAACACGACACAGGAAACGCATAATGTGTGGGAAGGGAAAGTTGTAATGCATGTATGCGGCGGAGGCTCAACGTGCATTTATGCAAAGCGTAGGCAGAGGAAGTAAAGAACCCAAGTAAAGTGAAATGGGAACTTTATGCCAAGAGAGACGTGTGCTTGTCAGTTTCTCACAAGCAGGAGTGTTAGGAAGGAGAATAGCAGTGTGTGTGTGTGAGCGTGTGTGTGTCCAGGGATGCCAGATCAGAGGTTGAGCACAGTCTAATTCCCTAAGCAAGCAACAGCTGCAGTCTCTGCTCAACTGAACGTAACCTGTTAGGAACATCCTGAAGCCTCAGACGACCCCTTCTGAACAGCGAGAGAGAGAGAGAGAGAGAGATTACTCAACATGGTGGCAATAATTTGCACAGAGATTTGTTCTGCTGGAAGATTCGGGAAAACACCAACACGACGCAGCGCAGCGGAAAAACAAGAAATATTGACCCGAAATCCTCAAACGCTGATTATCTGAGTGTTTTCCCTTATTCTCCACTGAGCTATCTCTTATAATTGCTGTTTATAGTAACGCACGCTGTTTAATCAGCAAGAAATATCCTTTCTCCATCTGAACCCATTGTACAATCCGGACCAGTCCTCATCTTTAAACAGCCGGGAATCAACCCAGAGGCCTAAAGACAGCAATGCTGCTATAATAACACAAGTTATTAATAATTACCAGCAGCCAATCACTGATCTTTAAAACACTTGACCTGCCAATTCCAATTTTAGACAATAGTGGGGGGTTTTTGTTAGGTTTTTTTTGACAGAGAAATTGCTACATATAGCTGCAAACTTGCTAAGTTAACAGCAGGGTGACTTGTTAACTGCGCAGGTGCAGACGTGACCTGGAGGTCATTAATTACAGTTCAAAACAATATGTCAGTAGATGAAGCAGGAGATTATCCTTATTCTAGGTTTTACAGCCATAGAATTAACTGGAACTTCTAAGAGAATGTTAACCAAATGATCAACAATTCATATCAAAAATAAATAAATAAATAAGCAAGCTGACACTAGCCTAGCATCTCATTTACAAGTAAAGCTTTATCTGGAAGGTGTAGTGCTTTGCAATTACAAAAACGACCCATATGATTAGATCATTTTAAAGGCTAAAGAAATGTCAGAATTTGGACATGAAGTTTGTAAAACTGTGATCTACGGATTAAATTACATTGAACAATTTTAGATAGAATATATAGTATATATATCTGGGATCGATATTTCGTCACCCAGCAAGTGTTAGCATGCAGACAGAGACAATGCAAAACTAAAATAAAATACTATTACATGCAGGCAGAGTTTATTTGAAAAACTGAATAAATCATCTACAGTAACACACTGAGGAAGAAATTGTTCAACTTCAGTAATATGCAGGAAGTTGGTTGAGAGTGTCGTTTGAACCCACATAACCCACACGGCTAACTTTTTGTCAGAATATGTCTCACAGGAAGAGCCCTACTTCAACCCGTTGCCCGTCACTGAAAGCTGCCAATGTGTTTTGCTCAACGGGAAAAAAAAAAATGCTTGAATATTTCACAGTCAAGGGAAGCATTAAAAGTCAAATCTGTTCCAGCTAATTGTATTAAACTTGGTGTCATCTGGTTTCAAAGAAAAACTGATGGGATATTGTCCATGTTATGAGCTAGAATATTCTCACTACTGCGTCTCATAACTTCAAACGACAGCGGGGCAACCGAACTGTTAAGATCAGTGGCGGAGTTTAGGCTTTAAAGTCTCAAATGATCAAAAAGCCACAGACAATCAATGATCTGCATCAGTTTCTGTGAAATACGTTTACATTTCCTCTGCTTAAGACTTTTATATTTCACTTCATATATATATTGAGCTAAGCTAACACTTATGACAATACAAAAAAGTTTCCTGCAGATCAACTTCAGGAAGTTAGTTACGATGTCAGTCACTTTTTAACATATTGTATCGACTGATGTTAGTCATTTCTTTAACATATCGGTCTCAGCCCGATAAGTGAAACTGGGTCGATATCAACAAACAATGTTTATCTCCATCCTGTTGTTTATATGTGTGTTTCAGGAGGCACAGGGGACGAGGTCAGTGGTATTTGTTTAGTCATGTGACAGCAAGAGTGATGCAGCATTGTGGGGTGTTTAACTAAAGCAGAGAATAAATGCAAGTGTTGTGTTTGCGAATGTATACAAATATATCAGTTGTCAGCCATGATGATAATTTTAATATTGGCTATCGATACTGGGCCAAACCTTTTTTCTATTCGGCTTGTTTACGTCCACTGTGTCCCATTTGCCGCACGCCAACGCTTCAGAACAAAAAGCACTACTTCCCAGGTATCTCCCTTGACAAGATTGTGGAGATTTCCTTTGGCGAAGGAAAACAAACTCTCCTGCACTTTGCCTTCATTCACTGCCATTTGCACACCACATGATATCAGATGTCTGCCTCCATCTGCCTAGAACAACAAGCCAAGTTGTGCTCATTTCCTGGAGACCTTCACGCAATATGCAACTTGGAAAATTATTACATTTTTTTAGCTTGTTTTAAAGAATAGGGTGAAGTGAGAAGACCTTTTGACTTTTAGGGTTTACAGCGAAGGACGGCGTAACCGGAAGCTAATCACCTCTGGCAATATCACCCAGACAACTCCTCCATGTGCCAGAAAAGCCATTTGGGTCAGAATGCAACCTGAGTCCTGGGCCCTGAAAGGAAGGCCCAACATAATGCAAGAGCTGTGTGAGAGCATGAAAAGGACGGAGATGATGGAGTGGGAAAGGCGTGACATTACTGACACAAACTAAGATTCATATAGCTGATGGCTGATGAGATAACAGGCCGATTTCTGGACCCAATAATCATTTTTAAGGATCCTTTTCACGTTTAGTCCTAAAGCGAAATGTTCTGACATTTTGTGAAGTGCAGGCTGTCTAATTAAGAGGCTGATCTTCACCTTTTGAGACACAATGACACAGATTATTTCCCAGACTTCAGGGCCAACAGCTTTGTTATCCATCATGGGAAAAGTGATACAGGACAAACGATCTGACAGTCTACATTTCATTGCCTTTAAGTAATTGTTTGACGTTTTAGGGGGCTGAAATTATTAGTTTTCCCATCAAAGTGACAGGAGAATAATTGTGAAAGCAACAACAAAAACTAAGTTGATTTCTCTGACAAAACGGGATAAATAGAACTGATCTGGATCATGTGCAATATCAATAGCACAAAAGACTGCTTGAGCTGCAATAAATGGCAGACTATTATATTTCCTCAGCTCTAGATGTCCGCAACCGAGAAGCTAAAGCACACGGAGGGAGAAAGTGTTGCATGGTTACCAAGAGCAGGAGACGCAAGGAGATGGATGGCTTCCCTAATTTGTGCAGCCGTAATACGAAGCATGGTTTTCTCTCAAGTACTTTTCTCGTGCAGCTGCGTCTTCCTTTCGTCTACCTAATGGACCATTGTCTCCGCCGAAGGTCCTTACCACGCAAGTGTATTTACAAGTCATGCCGATACGTCAAACTGAAAGTGAAGCTGGGAGAGTGTGAGAGAAATCCATCGAGTCTGTTCTGAATCAAACGTGACACAGGAAGTGAGCTTCACCTGGGTGGCTCAGGTGGGTTTCCCGGCTCTACATGGTTTAGAAGCTTTTTGTTTGCCTTTCTGACATCTAAATAGCATTCTTCCTTTCAATCTATTTATGACTCTTTTATCTTCAAGCTGTCCTACACAGTCATTTGCTTTCAGTTTTCTTAAAAACCACAAACCCAACTCGTTCCTTCCTATGACATGTGCTACACCCTTTTGCACATGTGAAAAGGCTCTTCACTCAGTCTTTCCATATCTGCATTTCTCTTCACAGTTAAGAGAAAAGGCCATCAAGGAGTTCTCCGCAACGTCTGAGGTAAGATTACAGCTGTGCTCATTGTTTGGCATTTTTTACTTACTTCTTTCTTTTGTCATTCTTTGTTGCTTGTTGTGAACCATTGTCAGATCAGTTTATCTATTCAGAATCAGCATATCTCTACTTGATTGGTTATCAGTAAGGCCTGACACAATAACAAATGTTACTGGACGATGAATTGTCCCAGAAGTTATTGTGATAAATGAGGATATTGTTGTTTTGAGACTATTTTCAAGTAATGTAATGGTAAGGGCACAATAATGCAAGAACACATTATTAAAGGCCAATAAGGCCTAAGATCTAATGAACATTGAACACTGGAACTGGAAGACATTTTAAATATTGAAAATAAATAAATAGAAACAGAAAATAAAATGAATTATGAACTCTCTGTAAAGTTGAGACAAATGCAACAGACTGAAGACTTTTGCCATCCAGTTTTTGGTAGAGAGAGAAAAAGAAAAGACAAAAACGATAAACCACACAACTAGAAATTATTGAGATCGATATAATTTATCATGCAATTAACTGTTTATTGCGACAGCACGTTACATACAACTTTCCCACTAATCTGTATCGATAAACACGTCAACAGATGGCATATATGAAGAGTAAACCGATTGCTGTTTTCTGGCCGATCACCGTTCTTTAAAAAGCCCAACCTGCCGATTCTGATTTTGGCCCAATACCAATATTTTTGTCTGAACAGTCGCTAAATATAGCTTTGCAAAGGTAGATGAACTTAGATCACAAATATCGTATCGTCTGATTGCTGATCTCTTTATTTAAAAAAATCGGACCAATGAATCAGTCCAATTAATTGATCGGACACTTTGTGTGCGTTTTGATTCCTTCATATTCAAGTGGATTCTAAGCTAAGACATCAGTCAAAGAAATTACATCAAATCTGAGTCGACAGGTTGGTGTTGGAAAACACTCTTCTTTAGTTTGCTAATTTATCTACTATTTGACATCACAGCTGCAGCTATACCAAAAAAAGATAGAAAGCACAACAATGACATTTTCATACATTTTGACCAATGTCTTGTTGCTCAAAAACCTGAAAGCACAAGGAACCTGCTTATTAGTGAAGTCCCAGTGCACACAATTACACCCAGGGACGGTCAGGTTTTACTGCGGCTCAGTCTGTCGTACAGCTCGGCCCGGTTTACCTTTAGAATAGAATAGAATAGCATTCAACTTTATTGTCATTGCACTGTCACAAGTACAAGCAACGAAATGCGATTTGCATCTATCCAGAAGTGCTATACAGGATATAGATGTTTATTTGCAGGTAAACCAAGTAGCAATAATGGTGTGGAGCTAAAACAGTCCGTGGTGTTACCGCTGAATAATAACGATACTTGGCAGTAACTACCACGAGAATCAAAAAGTGAAACACATGCATGCTCCACGGAAAGATTTGTCCAGTGTTGTTCCTACACAGTGAAAGTCTTCTGTCCGACTCCCTCCAGCCTTCCCCACACCTCCTCGTTTATTAGAGCAAAGATTCCACCCAACTGTCCAACGGAGGCCGGCGAGTTCAATCTCACATGTACGCGCTCTCCCCCAAGATCAATACCTGACCCCTTAGCGCCGGCCGGGGAGCCGGAGCCGGCTCTCACAGGAAATTAGAAATGGGATTCAGCGTGGTGGCGGTACAGCGGGCCTGAGTTTTGGTTTCAGTTGACTATCTGCAAGATGAAAATAGAATCTGTCAGCTTGGCTTGCTGCCGGCACATTCGGGAGGCGACCGCCAGGGGCAGAGAGTTTCAAACGTTTGGGAGGTGATGTGTGGCATTGGTTTTTCCTCTGGGAAGGAGGATGGAGCACGGACAGATGAGGAGTGTTGTATCAATGCCGTTGTTTTTTGTGTTTGTGTGGGGAAATGGGAAGCGCACCACAAACTAGTTTCAGTATTAATGCCCCGAACCGCTTGGAATTGATTTTAAAACAGGGTTGTTTCTATATTTCCTGCATTGTACTCAATTTATGTTTTATAGCTGTTTCACATTTGGAAGTGTAAAATTGTCAGATGACAATTTTAGACAGGGCTGTGACCTTTTGACCTCACAGTCTGTGCTTCCAAAACCCTCACTTTAAATAATTTTTTTAAAGAGATGCTTTATGCTGTGTGTTTCCACTGACATGTATGAAAAAAAGTATTTTTGCACTTCTCTGTCATTTTCAAGACACATTTTTGGCTTTTTGAAAATGTTTCAGTGGCTTTTATTGTACATAAATATGCAAATATATTTAGAAATCATTCTAAAAACTAAAAATTCCCCGGAAAACGTAACAGCAAATTTAAAGTTAAGCTATTTTCTTTTCTAAATCAGATTACAAATGAATTTTTTTGGAGACCTATGTTTTTCACAATAAGTCAAACGCTTTATGGCGCCCCCTACTGGGATGAGATCACAGCCGTTTTGTGCTGGTTGCAAGACGGAAAACACTTTTATTTGGTAACTGTTGTGAAGCTAATTACTAGCATCACAATGTATGTTCACTTTATCTTTAATTAAGGAATGCAGCAATATTAAGATTTGGGCAGATGTCGATATCCGATAATATTACTGTCATCGAATATATATAAAATTACTACCTTTTCAAAACTTTGAAAAAACTCACCACATCCCTGACTTCACAACTGCGCTCTTTTCAGTTAGACTACCCACAATCCTGCACTTCATCTCTGTCACTGTCACATGACCAAACAAATACCAAATGACCAATCTTTTCACTTTCCCTTTCAGAACAACAAGGAAATAAATATCTGTTAATATCGGTCTGATTTTATCAGACATTAGTCGATACCGATGTGCTGATATATCGTGCACAACAACTTCAAAGAATTTTACTTTCACTGTGTTTCATACGTGCAGAGGCCAGTCTTTCTCCCACTTTTCCAAGTAGAATTCCGAGTTCGGAGACGTGTTCTTGCTGTATGTGGAAAATCTGATTTACGAGTACATATAGATTGCTGCATATTACCTTTATTAACAGAGAAGAGAAGTGCTCTTGGGGGTCACCTGCTAGCCTGCTAACCCTTTCTAGCTGTTAAGTTTGTTTATGACAGCAAGAGGAATGAGTCCATTCGAGTTGGTCAGTTGGAAAACCAGAGTGCTGACTAATATCAGCAATACTATTTCAAACGCTGAATGAACCAGTTCATAAATAGAGGGTATACCTTGTTGTAGCCTCTGGTTTAATAACATACAAACCACTGGAAGGGACTAATAAATATGTTATACCAGCAAATGTATTCTTGTTTTATAGGAAGCATTCTTGAACTGCTTGATGGTCGTGTTGTTTTTTATAAAAATAGACCACGCCATTTATGGAGTCTCTGAGGCATCCCGAGGGCCCCCTGCTGGCCTGGAGGTCTTACAGCAGTCGCTCATGTTTCTCACCGGCTTCACATCTGCGCAAAACTAAACCCAGCAGATGATTTGAAACGGGAGCCATAAACCCTGCAGCGTGTGGTTACTTCTATCCATGCTCCACTACATCTGACTGGTACAACTCCCATCAGCATCATAAACACGTTATGCACCCTGTTCAATTCCAGACTAGCAGCAATCCTGATCCACATCCACACACCCCCACCCTGCCTGAATACTCCCATTTAAAAAAAACACTCATAAGGAGAGCATCTCCTCTTACCCATCTGTGCCAGTGTCGGATATCTTTTCAGAGGTTCATGGTGGAGACGCGCAGCGCCGATCTGACTCGAGCCTTTCGGTTTTGCTGCAGGAGCCGTTATGCCATCGCATTGGTGATGCTGGAGACTCGGAGGGAAGAACCGGGGGTTCGGTGGAGGCGTTGGGGGGGGGGGGGGGTCTCCGCTCCGCTACAATCCTCTTTGCCTCTCCCGACTCTCCTCTCCGGGGTTTTATCCGTCCGGAGCTCGCTGGGAATCCTGTCGGTTCGTTCCGCCGCCGCTGGCCGCTTGCGCACAGCCTCCTTATTTCTGCCTCAGATGTTTATTCCGCAGAAACCCGGAGCTAACGAGAAGCTACTCTCGCGAGCGGAGCCGCCGACTCAAACGGCGTAACGAACGGGATGGAGATGAGAAGGTGATGGTGTCGGTGGCGGTGGGGGGTCACCGCTGTCTGCCGCTCTACTCGCCCGTTTTCTGTCGTGTTTACGCTCCGCCGTCGCCTCCTCCTTTGCGTCCTCCTCGCGCTGCCCCCCGCACCCGCCGTGACGCCTGTTCCGATCCCAAGAAACTAGAAAGGAAGCCAACCCTTACTCGCCTCTTTTCTTTTTTTTTTTTTACAGGTTTTTCATCGCTCTTCTTGACACACCAGGCTGCGAGGAGAAGGTGGAGACGAGGGCTTGAAGGGGGGTGTGAGGAGGTGACGGGGAGGGAGGGAGGGGGGACAAGTGGAAGAAAACGGAGAGAGCAGGAAGGAGGAGCCCCACGATCACCGAGCTCCTCCCCGTTTTATGCTACTTTATCAGCGGGTAGAAGGGCTGGGGGGCCGCAAATCATGAGACATCTACATTTTGAAATATGAGAGATACAGAGAGAGAGAGAGAGAGAGAGGCTGGCTGGGAGTGGACAGAGAGGCTTCTGTCGGAAAGTGTCAATTCCTCAAAGATGCTTTGACACGGGCCAGCTGAATGCATCCAACTGTACATCAGGGTTTTTTCGTGCAAAAACAAGACTGAAAAAATAAAATAAAATAAAACAAAAACAACTGCAAATTGAGATCAGAGCCACAATGATCAATGCACACAATAAAAATTACGCAGTTACTCAAAACGTTGCAGCTGTGAAGCTCGGTGCATTTTGTTGGCTCGCAGAGAAACTCACTGCGACCTGAAGGGGGCGCCAAAGAAACAGCAGTGACTGCTATAAAAACAAACACGAGTTATGTTGAAGGGGCAGTATTATGCATTTCCCCGGTGCACATCGACATTTTATAGCACAGTCAAGTACATGGGTTGCCATTAGATGTTATAGAAATGCTTTAGGCTGTATATCAAACAAAACTTAAAGGAAATTTGCCCTTGCAATTTGACCCAATAAAACTGGGCCAGTAGAGGACATCGAAAATCGATAACTTGTCAAACTTCCGTATCATATCACATGCTCTCCATTTCAATCAAATCTGGTTTGGGCATTCCTAAAACAAACTGCAGTACAGCCAGTCCTACAAAGCATTGACTCTGGGGGGGACTGAACATAAATTCATGTCGTATGTTTTAAAATTTTTATTTGTAAAGGAAAAACAAAACACTCTCCACAAATATCATGTATTGATTTTCCTTGATTTCCTTTTCCGGAAGAACGAAGATGTTTAAAAAAAGGGGGAAAAGTTTAAGCAACATGCAGATATGTTTACAATCTCTTGGTACAAAGATGGATTGTTTGGAAGACAAAAAAAAAAATCATAAATTTTTTTCTTAAAATAGTAATAAAACTAAAAATTTTTACAGGACTCCAGTAAGTTGGCTCTGTTTAGACCATTTCAGAAAATTTCATCCGGACACACAGGTGTGGTTTTGTTTCCAGCTCCACATTTATGGAAACATGTTTCACCCAACTATTTATTTATTTTTTTTTACCTGACTAACATTTTCCCTGAAGGAGCTGTTGGAGGAACAGTGTGGACTTTTGATGCCTGCATCTCATGTAACCCATATGGCGAGGCTTTATTTTATTTCTTGCAACTGTTGCAATACTTCATCCTGTTTCACTGAAACTTTTGAGTTGAGTGAACAAAGGGCCCAGGTGCCTTTTATTTGGCCACTACATGGGGCTTATGACTCATTGCCTTTCTAGTGAGACTCGGCGTCAGCGTAGCTCGAAAGACCTCGGCTTGTTAGGGCTAATCCAGCTGGCTGCTGCGCCTCCCGGGGCGTAACATCCCTCATATCGGTCTGGGATCCTCATCCTCAAAGGCCGTGTTTGTTCTCCCTCTGAGCAATCAGTAAGCATAAAGGGAGATGCAGCAGCCCCACATATCATGCTGCTTCTCGTCTTTATCAAATATTGATGTCAGCCTGTCAGTGGCATCCAATTGGATGGTTAGACTCAGATTTTCTTTTAGTTTTTCCATCAACCGGTGGCTCCTACAGCTTAGGTTCACAGCTAGCCAAACAGCAGATCCTTTTTAAGTCTGGCAGATGGTAAACAATCAGGACAGTTTCAGTGATCAACATATAAATGGATTCTAAAGAGAAAGAAAAGACATTTTTATCGCCCGGAAACCAGTTTTCATATGGGGGTGGTCAATGACTGATCATCGTCTGAGTCACTTCGGAGCACAACATCTGCATTTTCCAGAGAATTCACTAAAGATAGAGTGGATTTTCTTAAACTGAATAAATATATGGCGATATTTTTTAAATATATGAAGTGTAAGCATATACACTTATGTATATAAGTGTATATGCCACCAACTGTTTTGGAGGGGAACTGCATCACAACAACCAATCACATGTCAGGGTTGGCTGCCAAGTGAACGGTTTAATCTCACATGCCATTGAACGCAAGAGACATTTTGATCAAGGTTCTGGAAAACCAAAACAAGATGAAGTAAATCACCGAGCTGATGAAACCCCACAAGGACAGACTGACCTGGAGAAACATCTGAATGTGTGGGAGGAAATTAAAATTCCTGTTTCTAATCTTAACTAAGGCAGAAAAGTAGCACGAGAGGCAAAAATCATTCGCGCTCGCCATAGGTGGATTCATATGAACCTTTTTGGACAGAAGCAGGAAGACGGTTTTTATAACCGGCAGATCTGCAAGTGTTCTCAAAGGTCACAGATTACTGCTGACTGGCATTCACTGCTTTCCGTTTATGAGCCCTGCAGCAGTCTACGGTTTTAATGTTCTGATACAAACCTGCATTGTTTATGAACATGATGTATTCACACAAAAAAAGTAATGGAAAGAAAATGTTCTCCTTATATTAAGTCAAACATCTTATTGTTAGGTGTAGTGAGCTTATGGTTGCCAAACTAAGGCGCTTGGGTCAGTCCCCATTGTTTTACCTGAATAGGTAAATGGGAGCATTACAAGCAAGGTAACAAATATTGAAAATTTGTACACCCAAGCCATTCGAAAAGATGAGAATGAGCATGTATTCAACTATTTACTGATGAGTTCGCATCAATCTGCTGCCTCTTTTCTGTCACCATAACTAGATTTAAGAGCTGCAGACCTCAGAACGAGCAAGAAGCAGAAAGAGCAATCAAATTATTTCACTACCAGAAAATGATAAAAAATAATAAAAAAAGACAAACATACAGATGTAGCAGTTAGAGGATCTTAGTAAAACAGTATATTTACCACATCCTGAACTGGCTTTGATTCCAGTCGAACCACTGTCAACGTTTTCCCTTCGCCTTCCAGAAAAAGCAAAGCACTTTCTGATTACAGACGTGTAAACAATAAGGTGGATGTGTTGCTGGTTAAAACAAAAAAAAAACCAAAACAACAAAAAAACCCTTTTGCTATGATAAGCATGTGAGACCTGAGTTAATGTTGCACTTCAGCATTACAGCTCAAACACGCCCACATGGAGGGATGTCCACTGAGCGGCTGGTAACTCTTTAACAGGAAATAAATACTGCAATAAAAAAAAAAAAATAAGACGGGGAGAGAGAGAGAGAGACGGGATACCAGTGTTGATTTTGTTGCATTTCATCTTTAAAGAAATGATATTTTACGCTTCAGCTTATGTTTTTATTCTGAAAACGAACGCAATGCCTTACAGGGAGAAACACTCCAGTGTGTGTAGCTCAGAAACGAGAGGCACAAACTGAAGTTTGGTTTTCTGTAGAAGAAAATTAACTCATACTTTTTTGTATCTACCATTTTTTCCCCTTCAGAATCTAACGTCTCTCTTGCAGAGACTTTTGTGTTTGCTGACGCTTTGCATGAACAGATTCTACAGATTAGTGATGTTGGGAGGGTTTCTGGTTGGTCATGCGCAGCTGAATAACCTGTTTTGTGATTGGAAGATAAATGAGTGATTCTTTTTTTTGCAACATTCCTTGTCCTCATGTTTTGCTTAGAATTATTTTTTTCTAAAATGTGCCAAATATTTACAACAACGTACCGCAGTCTCCGGACTACAGAGCGCACCTGATTATAAGCCGCACCCCGCACATTTTAGAGGGAAAAAACCATTTTGTGCATACATAAGCCGCACCTGTGTATAAGCCGCATGTGCCTACATACAGACGGTACACAGAAAGAGTTTTCAAAGTTTTAATAATATACCTTAGCTTTCCTTTCCAAACAGTGCCTGTGACGCGGCAGTAACACAGCAGCAATGGGCTCTTTGCACATAAGGCTCTGACAACAACCGCACGCTTTCAGTTACCGTGACGGCTAGAAAAGACAAAGTCGTATTTCAGACGCAAATAAAA
>CAEFZY010021118.1:0-38112 GCA_903066815.1 Brachyrhaphis roseni | reverse complement strand
TTTAGCATATCGTACCTCAACCAAGTGGCAGAGATGGCTCAATCAGGTTAAACTAAGTTAGGCACTCCTCATATTGAAATGTGCTAAACCATATGGTTGAGCGGGCAGCTAAAGGGTTAAGGACTACAGCGGCCAATGGCTTCCATTGATTCAGAGGGCGATGAGGGTGCCTAGTACATTACAATATTTTCTTCAATAATTAGAAATACAAAATAACTCATTGATATGGTAGTATTTCAATTTTATAGTTTAAATGTGATTGTTTAATTTGTGTTGATTCTTGTATTGCGAAGCACAATTTCTTGCTACTAAGATCTGAGAAAAGAAGCAACAGCAAGCTCAACTGTGATGAATTCAACTTAATAAATATGATGTGCATTCATGCAGTTTGTGTTGTTTACCTGGAGACACTACAGAGGCGAACGGTGTGAAAGAGGGAGAAAACAGCAAGTTGCAAAGTGAGTTTATATGTTGTTGAAGTAAGTCAGAGTTTTCTTTGTTGCATGTTAAAAAGAACAGGAGCCCAGAAATAAGCAGCGTGGTGCTAGTCATTAGCTGAAAAGATTTAAAGCACTTTTTGTGAATGTGGACCAGACGTACCTTGGGTCATCCCACTCCCCACATTATCGTTGGGGCTGAAGCCGTTCTGGGTGGTTTGTGTGCCCAGGTCCACCATCTGATGGAGGCGCAGCTTACGACAATAGATGGAGGCCGCTTCGGGCTCTAGAGCAATGATCAACTGTTCTGGGTTTTCACGTGACACCAGAGCAGACTGCAGAGAGGCAGAGGAAACAAAATATGATTTATAATGATCAGAAAAAAAACAAACCTTCTGTCTTCTACAACATCCTGCAGAGAGTGTTTATGGACGTAGTGTTGCTGCTATTTATCAGCTTTTTTCAAGCTTAAAAACAACCAAAAAAGAACAAATTTGAACGTGTAAATGTGTAATCACGATAAAATACAATATGACATGTCATCTCCACTTTCAGCACAGCGAGGAATGGGAGCGATTACAGCGTTCCCTGAACGCAGCTTATTACCCTGGCGGGGTTTAACCAACCCCGCCAGGGTTGGTTAAATTCAGCATTGGTGTTATTTATGCCACAAAGGTCCCATTTCAGATTTATCTTATGCTTAAAAAAAATATTTTGTACCGGTGGATCTGATTCATATTTAAAATTTCACTGATTATTTTTGTTGAATGCATATGTTGTTGTTTTTTTTTCATCTTTTCGTTTGGTCTTACAAGATTTGATGAAGTTCATTCCAATATTTACTTAATTAAACTTAATACTACAACTACTACTACCAATAATAATAATAATGATAATAATAATACTTCAAACTTATATATAGTTTTTTAGTCCACTCAAAGAGGCGTTACAACGAAAGGAAAAACTCTGACAGCATAAACAGCTAACTTAGTTGTCCTAAGTGAAAGTGACTTTTGTGTTTTCAGTGGACAGAATAGAAAAAGTGCTCCATAAATTGAGTTCATTTAGAGTGTAAATAATTTTACTTGGCATGTAAAATTATTTCCAGAGCATAAATCATTTTCTTGATGTGCTTTTTCTTCCAGATTTTTGCTTCTTCAGTTGCAGCGATCGCTCTTCAGAAGAGCTTGTACTGCCTCTATTATTTCTCCTTTTGTCTTCTGTGAAGAGCCAATCAACTAAATGCTCTTGCAAGATGCCGAGTCACTGTGTATGCTGAAGCTTCGCTCTAACACCTTCCACTCTCACTGGATTTAGCAGCCTGCTCTGTTCATTGACCTGACATCCCAAATCTGGAACGGACCAGAACAAGACAGGACAGAACAGATCATCTTCCTCATCTTCTCAATAAAACCCATTTATAAAAGTGAAAAGGTTTTTGATTTTTTTCTGGTTGGGCAATTATTGTTTCAGAGAAAAAAATTATAAAAGACAAAAGAATGCTGCATCTCTAACTCATAAAAGTTCATCTCACACGCACACATGCAGCACTGATGGTCCAACTTGATGGTGGCTCGTTGAAACTGAAACTTAATGTCAGCACTTCCTGTCTGATTGCTTAGTAGTACTGTGTGCTAAATTTGGGGCATTCATGGGAAATTAAAATTTATATTCCAGTTTATATATTGATCCTTTCAAATAAATAAATAAACAAGATAGTGGCACACTTCATCAATGCTGTGAATTCATAGTTAGGAAAACAATCACGTTTTCCTAAAAGCTAACTTTCCTTAATCTATGTCTAAATTTGATCTAAAAAAACATTGAGAGTCAATACCACAGGTTGTTGAAGTCTGGACTTCAACAACCTGTGGTAAGAAAACATTAAGATATTGTTTTCAGTAAGATTTTCTTCAGTAAAATATTATCACAGGGCTTCATGTTTTAGCCTGTTTAGCCACTTTGTGCACATGATAGGGAAACTCATCTTTTCTGCCAAATTGTCTTTGAGCTAATGAGTCAAATTATATATAAAAAGTATGGAAGCAAAAAAAAAAAAAAAAACAGACACTCAACCCACCTTATAGGCTGCTTCCCTCATGAACTGCTTTGCAGGCATTTTCCAGATTGCTGGTACTGTGATTACCCATCTCACGTTGTTGTTGTCAAATTCACTGCCGGTTTGATCACTGAGCTCCTGCAAGAGAAACGCCAGGTGGAGGTTAGAGCTCAGTCCTAGACTTAGGACAAGTATTAAAAGTTTTGAGAACAAAAGACGTGAAATCCTGCTTTCAGACTGAAAATGTGTGCTCTCAAATTATGGCATAAAAACTCACCCATAGGCAAATAGTTGAAACAGTCCCCAAAAATATTGCATGTCCAAGAAAAAAAAACTAATAAAATATCGCATTGATGATGCGTTTTACCTTTAATGCTTGCTCCTTAAAGAATGCGAGCGCATAGGCGAAGATGTCCAGGGCTTTCACTCGCTTTCCGTTTGCTGCGTGTATCTCAGTGTCAATGGACAGATTCTGACAAACACAAAAGAAAGAGACGGGCCTCAGTCTGCAGCAGCTTCTCAGCCCATTTTCTAACGAGGTCATGTATCGTTTTTCAACCCAATAATAATTCATAACATGCTCTGCTAGCGCAATGGTTTGCCAGGTAGGAGATTAGCTGACAATCTATAAAGTGAAATTGACAAAGTAAGCGATGGAAACAACATAAAGAAGCATTTACAGTCAAATTTGAATGTTGAATAAACAGCTGCTTCTGTTAAGAGCTGAAAAACCAGGGAGCTTGTAACCATGTCTAAATCTGTCTCTAAATGAGAAATAATGGACTGCACCATGGTGAGCTGGTTTATTTTAAATAAAGATTTATCCAGTGACAGTTTTACACTTGTATATGAACTTTGCAAACACCTACTTTATACACAGTTAGACTTGTTGCAGTATACTGCAAGTAAATTTAAGAAATAGTCCAAAATGTTTCAGCACATACGGGAAAATCCGGTTTCCAGGTTCAAACCTACGACCCCTCCAGGCAACAAACCGGTAACAGATCATGCAACAGCAGAATTGCAACCCGTGGGCAATTCTGCTGCACAAGATTGTGCGAAAAACATAACGTCTCAGACTAGCCAAGGTCAGCAAGTCACTGAATAACCCAACTGCCACAGCTTGACACACGAGCAGCTGAGCTGTTCAGCATTTATTGATCAGGTGCTGCAGATATCCAGCGTGTTCTAAGCCTTACTGCAGTGGTGTGAAGCTTCATTTTGAATTTCTCCAGGTACAGCCAGTGTTTGGACTCGCTAGGATCCAGATCATGGTAGAAATCACGGGCTGCATATCCGAAGCTGTGAAACTTTCTGTCTGGAGTTAGCAGGATGGTGGTTGGAGTCTTCTGATTGGAAACACCAGGGTCTCCACCCTCCCAGCGCCTGAAAAAGGGGGGTGAGACAGGTAATGTCATATACATATTTATGACAGAAATTTACTTTGTTGAAAGGACATAATCCAGCATGTTCCAGCATAATCGTGCCTGGAATAAGACTTTATTCAGCTATTTGTATCGCAACAAAGTAAAAAAATAAAATAAAATTGGCAGAAAAACCTGGAAATAACTACCCAAAGCAGAAGAAATCAGAAGAATCATTACTTCAAACACACTGAAGAGACTTCATGCTAAAAGAAAAGAAAAAGGTTTATGCAAAGCAGACCGTCAACTGGTTGGTTGGGATGAGGCAATTTTAACAAATAATGTTCACAAAGAACATCAGAGCATCATGAATCTCCGGGCACGATTCAGACCGTGCAAAGAAAAGCTACACACTGACATAACATAAAATGAATCAATAGAGATCTGTATGGAGAGTTTATGGAGGTGGGATTGGTCGTATGGTATTTGTTTAGGCATGTAACACTGACAGTGGTACAGAGTTGTGGGGGTGTTTAATGTCTGGTTCAAATGACAAGGTTTTAACATTACAGGCTGATTTTCAAAACCCGAAAGAGTCCACACACACAGTGATAAAAAAAACCTCACAGATATCTGCAGTGTGTGGTGTCCAGCCACGGACAGATTTCACACACCAACATTCAGATGTCAGACAGGAAATCTATATTTTGCTTAAAGAAATATAAAAAATGCATCCACAGCAAACTAAAGTGTAGCTTGCTGCAGATACAATAAACCAAAGTATCATGCTCAGATTACAATAGTAACATGTCACAGTAAAGGAAAAATGGCATCCGTTAATGTAAACAACATTAGGTATTGTTGTATACTTCAGTCCCTTTCTATATGTTGATAAAATGTTTTAAAACGCTGCGTGAAAAATAATAATGGAGTTAACGTGTTAACTTGGGTTCGGGAGTTGGGCCACGCCCAAACCACGCCTCTAATTTTCCAGGCGGCCTATTTATGCTCTGCTCGCCCACTCGTCTCAGTCTGTTAACGTTTCGTCAACCCCACCCTCCCTTAGCCTGTATCTCTTTCATTCATGACCACGTTTCGCTTCTTTGTGCTGCAGGTTTCGTCTGGGGGGTCCTGTGCGGGCTCAGGAAAATAAGAAGGTCCGTTTCCTGAAGACCAAACCCCCATGCAGAGTCTTCACCTCCATCAAGCCCTCCATCATTCTCCCCAGAAAACCAAATCAAGATCATTCATCTCTTCAAACCTTACCCTGTCATCCCTTTATCCACTCATGCCTTCATCCTTTCATCAAGAAATGTTTAAACGTATATCTTTGTGCCATGGTCCTTGCTAGTGAATTGTGTCTTGTTGATTCACCTCACCCCCTCTCTTTATCCCACTGACTGTCTGCATTGCAGTGTTGGCCCACCTCATGGTGTGGATGCACTCAGGCTCCTTAGTGAAAGCGTAAGCATAACCGCTGGATGTCGTGCCGAAGTCGATGGCGACCACCACCACGAAGGACGGTCCAGACTGCACCTGGTCCGTGTCACTTTGCTGCACAACAAAATTAGCACAACACACAGCTAAGAGGACAGATCAGAAGCAAGAACATGCAGGAACAAGAAATAAGCACAGAGCAGATAAATAATACATGATAAACTTCTGTTGTTTCATAAGTGACTACAGCCAGTCGCTTACAGCAGCTCCTCAAAACGTCTGCTGAGGATTTGGAAATATTTCTATGCTGTAACCTGCATAAATCTCCTCACTACTGTTAACTGTCTGAAGGCAGGACAAAATACGCAACAGAGAGATTTGGAATATATTTTTTCTAAATATTTCTAGAATGTCAGAGTAGGTGGAAAAATATGCATATTACATACTCTCTTGCCTTAATCAGCAATCTAAAACTACCAGGGTTTTTTTTTCTTTCTGATTTCCAACACACTGACATTCTCAACAGAACTTCCGAAAATCTTCACAGAAGACTTTCACTTCATGGAAAAAACATATGTGCTTCCTTTTCCTGATGTAGGAAGCCACTTTTGCAGAGAAACCTTGATTACAGTTTTCATACTACAATTGCTTCTGATTTTTGCAAAAGGTCGAACTTGCTTGCACCACCAGGCAGTTATAACCTGGTGGTGGAATGAGCCAAGACTGAAGTGACACAAACCAAACTAAGACTGAAAATAAACCGAGACAGTCTGAACAGTCAGCACCTATCACAGCACACACTGACATTGAGGCAGCGTCCACAGAGGGACGCACACATGGGCAGTGTATGCGACAACACACTGCACAACATATGCATTAGTTGTGCAGTGTGCGAGGCTTGTTGCAGTTTAATTAACTGCTGCTTATTTCTTTCATTCTTTCTTTCCTCAACAACCACTACTTACCTCAAAGAAACAATGTTAACGTCATGTTGGGCATTCACATTTAGTTTTCTCTGAGCCACAGAAGCCCGATCCTGAATGTATAGATAGGCATATAAATTTGGCCTGACCTGGGTCTGGTTCAAGTCAGGTCCAGGCTCTAAGTCACCCAGCTGGAGCCCTTGGATTCTCAAACCAAAATCTACTTCCATGGACAAAGCGTAAAAATTGAGAGGATCGCGCTTTCAAACTGTTGCACTTCAACTGTGAAAAAAGTCTTCTTTATTTTTTTTGTCTTGAAAGTCTTGATTAATTCAAAAAGCAACTGAAGATAATCTTTTTCAGACATTCTTTTTCTTCAAGTTGTTTGAAGCCAACTTTAAGAAATGCTGTTTACTTAAAGTTCTGGTCCAGAACAATATTAGAATGAAGTCAGAATCCAGCTGCTGTTCAGTTTTAGTTCGGTTCACAGCAGGAGTTCGTGCAGCGGATCACAGCGTCCTAATTTAATCGTATAGAATACTCTGAGGCTGCTCTAAATTGGTTTAAATCTTCTTTAAGTGCCTTTTTATTCTATTCTAGTTTTGTCAAGCTCAACTGCGGTGTTCCTCAAGGCTCAATTCTTGCTCCACATTTCTTTTCACTTCTAGTATTGCAGTGTTCTGCAATAACATATACAAAAACAAACAAATTAATAAAATTCACCTGGATATGTGAAGGCGATAGGGGGGTGATTCCTGGGTCGCCTCCACTCTTTGACAAAGAAGGATTCGCCATCTCATCTGTAAAATCAAACAAAGCATATTTATTCCATGACTATATTGTACCTTCATCATTCTTTTCAAACCTAGTTCATTTATAAAAAGTCATAACATGATGCTTTAAAATGATAACGTGGTAAAATGGTCTGCACTTGTATGGCGCCTTATCTTGCATAGAGGATTCCAACACGCTTTGCGCTACAGTCATTCACTCATTTATACACACACTCACACACTTATGGTGGTAAGCTACGTTGAAGATGTCCTTTACTCCGTCCCACTCTTACCCCTGAAGTAGCCTATCCAGATGTCTGCTGTTGCATTCGTTTTGCAACAGCAGCCACACAGAGGTGTGTGCATCTCTGAAGATGCACACACCTTCAAAGTGTGCATCCTCTCTGTAAAACTATTTACAATCTTGCTTCGATCTTAGTTTTAGCACCGCATGTCTGATTGAAACAGAATAGATTTTTGTATGTGGAAAGCTATACCAACATTTTGTGGCCACAGAGCTTTTTGACCCACGACAATTGATTTGGAAGAGTAAGAACCTCCATCACGACACATGGAAAAGAAGAAAAGATTGTACACACGCACACAGCGCAATCTGATAAAAGGAAGAGGCTGGGTAGACCTGCTTTTATTTTCAAAATGGATTGCATAAAAATAAAGAGAAATGGGTTGTGAGAGTGTAATTATTTTATTTTTTTATTTTTTTTGCTGTGCTTAAATATCCGCATTTCTTCTGCAAACGTATCAAAGCTTTGAGTGCCAGTCGTGAGGTGGTTCATTCTCTGGTTGGAAGCAGACTCTAACCAGAACATTAGAGTCTGCATTCAGGATTTATATATTTTTTTTATTAAATTGTTGAAAAGCCAACATTGAAAATGTTTTAAAATGTATAGCTTAAACAAAACGCATACCATCTCTAGATACATTTAGAGATACGGTCTCAAACGTATCTATCAGGGTTTCCCTCAGTGTATTATAAGCCTGGCGGGCCAACGGATTTACTTGTGCCCCCACCAGGCTAAGCACTGATTATTTATTTAAGTCTTTTTAAAATGTTTGCATTTTTTAAAGACTTTATAGTTGGTGTTCAGGTATTAATCTTTCAATTTTTCAATAACATAATTATTAGGTAATATTTTCAAATTTTCTGTCAACTTTAAACATTTTTAACTCAAAAACACGGTGGGCCGCTGGATGAATGGCTGCCTGGCGATCCAACCACTGGGCTTAGCAAGTTTTCTGGGTGAAACCTTGTCTTATATTTATAATAAATCATTTCAGCAGTTACTTTTTAGCTCCAGGCTGCTTTCAGAAGCTGAAACAGGTATAATAATCAAAGAGCAGAGGGGCGAGTGAATTTAAAATGAAAAGATTAAGCTGATACACAAAATGTTAGTGGTGACAGAAGATAGATATAGGTATTATAATGAGCGCACATTTGCATTTTTTTTTTAAACAGTCGAATCTTAAATTAAACATGGGACCCCACATTGCAATTAAACTCAAGATACACTTTCCAGAAACTCAAATCTGTTTTGAACACAGCCAAGTTGATACAGCTAGGGGAGGGGGTAAAACTGTCTGCCATCAGTTTGACCCCTGAACTCTCAGGAGGGCATTTCAGAAACGCTTTGTCGGGCTTGTCCTACTGCCAGGCTGAAGGACTGTTGAGAGGAGTTTCTCGGACAGCTGGTGCTGCCAGCGCAGACAAAAACCACCAGAAGCGGGCGGCTCTCTTGTTACTAACCCCGAGGTCTGGAAAGCTCACGAGGTATAAAAAAGAAACATACTCTCCTAAAGCACTACGACAACATGCTCTCCACTTAAAACGCTGAAAATGCCTGTTGCACCTGTCTTTTAAAGACAGTGACATTTCAATTCAATTGAAGATTGTCTCCCCATTTGTGACCATCATTTTCATTAGTCTGTCTTAATAGCCTTTACTAAAAGTGTTCTTTGAACACATACAATAATAATACTCCCTCAAGGTATTGTAAGTGTCTCTTTGAATTGTCTCTCAACGGGACATCATGTTATCCATCCTATTTTTTGCCTCACTCACCCTTTTCTCTGGTCCACCCCTACAGTGAGGATGAGTGGTCTGAAGATCTGTAATACACTTTGCCAAGCAATTACTCCGCAGAATTACAGACCACCTGTGGCTACTCTCTATCTAGCCACCATCCAGCTTGTCTCCCTGCAGCACAAGGGTTCATTCCCAAAACCTCATTTTAAACCAGGACTTTTTATTCTCACCAACAGACCCAGCAGTCAAATCACAATAAATGCAGTGTCTTCGTGAATATTTCATGAGCGCCATCACAAGACCACCTATGGTACATAACTTACATCGATGTCACCTATTAAATACCTTCCGTTACTTTTTGAATTTCTCACCAACCCGTGAAAATATGTCCAAACTATTTTTGGTTGGAAAATTGCGAGAGAGTACAATCTACATCATGTTTTATGACGTTTTATGATACATGCTTTATTTGTAATTTAAAAATGCTTGCTCATTTAAAAAAAAAAAAAAAAAAAAAAAAGGCAATCCAGACAGTTGTAGTGAAAAATTTGGTAATTTTCTATCTGCAAATATGTAAAAGGAGAAACTGTCCAGTGTTTTCTCTGACGTCATTAAATTCCAGCGGTACTGGATATGGACCAAAAAAAATTAGAAGCTGTAACATATAGAATATCAGAGAATTTGACTATTTGTCAATTGGCTTAAGTGTTAAACTCTTGAGACAACTGATCGATATGATTTATCGTTTAACAAAAACAATAAATCAATGATCTCATCAAATTGACCCATCCAGCCGTTACTTTTGCAGAGTGTTGAGGGGTGCTGATGCTTATCTACGACGGTCATTGGGTGAGTCCAGGGTTCTCCCTGGACAGGCCGCCAGTCCATCGCAGCCTATTTTTCTAGTTAATCTTTCATATTTGCTATACTAAAACGCATGATTATGGAAATATTTTTGGTAAAATAATCAGTTTACAATGCTACAAATAACATATGCCTAATATTTATCAACTAATCTGGATAGAATTATGGCTGATATATATTTGACAACTAAACCCTAAATTCTGCCATTTATGGATTGCAGTTTTCACTTCTGTCAACCAGTACTCTTTATGTAGTTTCACATTTCTGTGCTAAGTTAGATGGTCACACAATGCCTTTGGGTGAAAATGATATTATGTTTCTCAAATAGTCCCTTGGAGTGACGAATTTCAGAAAAAAGTGGAAAACCTGTCAGAGAGAGTCTGTGGACGGCTGGTTGCTGAAGAGGTTACAATCTGAGGAAATGCCTCAAAGCTCTCTGCTGAACAATGGTTTTCCTTCCTGTCTGTCTATAATGGAAACATCTGATAACAACAGAACCAGTTTTAACCCTGCCTGGATGCTACAACTGCTTCCTTCATTTGGGCTACAGCATTATGGACCACCACAGTAGGCCTGTCACAACAGTCCATAAATCAATTAATCACATGATAAATTAAAACAAACTCAATAATTTCTCTTGGCATGGTTTATTGTTTATCTCTTTTTTCTCTCTTTCTACCAAAAACTGGAAGATAAAAGTCTTCAGTCTGGTGTTTTGGTTTCAACTAAACCTTTTTTGAAGGACAATTTTGCCTTCAAAATTAATTTTATTTGTTGCTTTGCTTATTTATTTTAGATTTTTAAAAAGTCTTCGAGTTCCAGTGTTAAATGTTCATTATAATTTAATGTTTACTGATCTTTTAGAATGAGCTCTTGCATTATTATTTGGTAATTACCATCATATTACTTAAAAATGGTCTCAAAACAACAATGTTATCGTATATCGCAATAACAATTAACAAACAAATAACAATTTATCATCCAGCAAAATTTGTTATTGTGACGGACCTACACCATAGGGATAAACATATCACAGTATGTATTTTTGAGAATTATCTCTTTACGGCAGATGACTGAAACAAACAGAGCATTGAAGAAATCTGCCTTTTTCTGCATTTCTGTCATTGAATCAAACTGATAAACATGCGATTAGTTTTGGTTTCAAAAAACAGCTGTTGTTTAATTAACTGTCACCCTCAAAATGAAAACATGTAAGTCAATGGGTCCATGAGGACAACAGTGTTCTTGTGAGAGTTAAATGGTTAAAACTGCATTCATAAATTAAGCCTACAACATTTGAAGGAAAAACAGCAAAAAGAAATAAATAAATAAATAATAATAATAATAATAACTATGATAAACTCAGATCTATGACAAAAATTCCAAGTATTTCTGCTGTGAAAAACCTAACCAGTTTGTACTTGATTGTACTGTTATATGAAGAAAAGAAAAAAAAAACATGTTAGGAACTGTAGCTGCATCCCTTTTTAGTATTAAACTATTTTATCCTTACAAATCACAAGCAATAATGACTATTGATGCAAGTCGTGCACTTAGCAAATTTATCATCCTTCAGAATTGGCATAAACAATTAATTTTTTTATAAATCGGATACATACAAGAACTGGAATAGCCAACGCCGAATCAGCAGCATACAACATTCAAAACTGTAATCAATAATTTATCTATAGTTAAAGCCTGAAGTAGCCTTTTAACATCCAGTCATCTCATGATAGTTTCAGGAATTTGTGCAAGACGAGGTCTGCTGTGCAGCGAATCATCAAGTTGCAGCGGGTATTCAGTGACTTGCATCACATAACAATGGACTGTTGCCAAGCCCCCAGAGAGACCAGCCTCACCAATTAAACTCGGTATACATGTTTCCCCCTTTTTAGGCAAAAGGCCTCTGGTGTTGCCTCTTGTAGAAATTAACTGGAGCAAATAATACCTTCAATATTTGCAAATCGGAATCTCAAGCTCAGGAATGTCATAATTGTTAGAGAGTCTAATGATCTTGAGCATGATCAAAGAAAAACCTTAAATGAAAGCTCAGTAAAGTTTAATGGAGGACTCAGGAATGCAATCTGTCAGGTCCCGCTCGGACAAAATGCTTGTGAAAGCCGAGTCGCTCCATTTCTCTTTAATGTGGACAGTGCAACTTGACCAGTGACTTTGAGTTTTTTGCTTTTGTTTGTCTGCGTGTGTGAGTGTGCGAGTGAGTTTGTGAGTATCTGCCCACGTCTCTCGGACCATCTCAGTCAGTACAGCATAAAGGTCCTCTCACGGTTTCGGCATGTTCGCATTAGCACACACCTTTCACACACAGACCACCTGGGGGGCGCTCCTCCCGCTCTGGAATACGTCACAGCTCTACCTGCCAGGGTTCCCCCTCTCTCCTTGCTTCTTCTGTTTTGTTTTTATGAAACGAACACAGAGCTAGCACCACACCTTTCTGCAGGCAGCCTCCTCCACGAACAGCAATGTTATTGTTTCCATCCAGCAGTTAACAGTTAGTCAGTCTTATAATTATAGTAGTTATTTAATGAAGAGTTGTACAAAAGCATATACTTCCTCACCATGTCAGATAAATGTTCCTCAAAAGTATTTATGTCTCCTGCATGTACAAAAACTGGACGGTGGAAGCAGACGAATTGAAGAGAAATGTCAACATAGCCGACCAATCATATTTCTGCATAAAACAGCAACAAACTTCTGACCAATCTGACAACACTTTGCCCAGAGCTCTGTCCAAATAGTTCGACCCGGGCCTGGTGTCGAGTTCGGCAGACGGATGACTCTGAGAACAAAAGGACCCAATTTAAAGCCGGGTTCTGCTTGAGGTTTCTTCCTGTTAAAAGGCAAAAATTTCTTTCCACTTTCACCACATGCTTATTTGGGAAAACTACTACTGAAAAGTCAATGAACCATTGCAGTAAGTTGGGCCTTCTCATCTCTTTAAAATAAATAACATTATAAAACATTATTTGTCTCTGTTGGCTGCTTGAGATCTAAGGATCTCAAGCAGCCAACTGGCCATGATGATGGATCTATCCATGATGATGGATGGATCCATCATGTCATGATCTGGCATAACAGCTGCTGCTCGTGTTCCCCCTAACCCTGTAATTGTTCTTCTTTACTTTGCTACTGCAATGTAATTTTTTTTTTAGCTGTGGAACGCAGACACGTCGTCTGTTATCAGAGATTTTCTCAGTACGGAGGAGTTCAGTTCCGATCAGTGCCAGGAACACGTGGGTTACGTTTTGGAGCGGAATGATTGTGATTTAGTAGCGCTGCTAGCAGCTCGTCTCTGTGAAGAACAGTGAAGCTGTTGTCAGCTTCCTGATGGAGCTGCAGTTGTGCGCCGACAGCGTGACACAGCAGAACTATATAATATTAGCTTGTGATGTAAATTTTATTTTTCCTTTGGATTAAAATAAATAAATAAAGTTCATTTGTGCCTACAATATTACCTAAAAGTTACACATCTTTTGTGCCACCAATGAATTTCTTTAAGACAAATTTAAATATCTGGATTTATTTGAACCTGAAGGTTCTCCAGGATTTCCCCCAGTGTGTTATAAGCCTGGCAGGCCACCAGGCTTTACTTGTGCCCCCAACAGGCTAAGCATTGCTTATTTATTTAAGTTTTTAAAAAATATTTGCATTTTTTAAGACTTTATAGTTGGTGTTCAAGTATTAATCTTCCAGTCTTTCAATAACATGTGATTATCAAGTGATATTTTCAAAATTCCTGGCAACTCTAAACATTTTTTTAACTCAAAAACACGACGAGCCGCTGGACGAACGACTGCCCGAGCACACCAACCAGTTTTCTGGGGGAAACCTTGGTTCTTCGTTGCAGAGAGTCGACCACAGCCACATCCCGCTCACGTCCCGCCCGTCTTAGTGAGGAACAGACCTCAGCAGTGAAGAAGCTCACTAATCGGGTAGAACCAAACTGCACCTTAACCAGCTAAGTACACGACTTGCCAGTTGAAAAGCGCCCACAGCCACAGATGACAGCGGACATTGCAGAGCAGTGTGCAGGAGGTTGATTGGCAGCGATAAGACCTTCCTCTTTGCTCTGATTGGTCGTTTTTCACCAGGAAGGTGGTACATTTTTTTGCAGACCTATAATTGTAGCACTGGGAGGAGGTGGAAGGAGCTTGATTTGTCTTCCCACAGATTATTTGTTTCTTATACTGCACTCTCATGACATGGTGACAGTTTAAGCAAATATGTAATAAGAAAATCAAATTTAAATACGCACACTACCAATTTTTCATGCGTCAGCGCTGTGAAGTGGGGGGAAGAACAGCCTATAAACCTAGAGGACATGATGCAGGACTTTGCTGCACTGAGTCACAACTCCAGTGGGACGGGCCATGTGACCAGCCTCTGCACCGTTACTCTGGGCCCAGCAGGGATGTGTCTGTTCTTCTGCTGAGAGTCAACGGCCTAACGCAGAGGACCCGCCGTATCTCAATCAGAACATAAGTCACAGAGATGAGCTTCGACAAAACGGCATGTAAACTGCAAACGCACGAGGCGAGGTCCTCCCTTAGCACAGCCCTGGACGGACGGCACCGGGCAGGGCTCGGCGCTGACATCTCGTTCCTGCAATGCGGCAGAAATGTCGCAGGGATTTGCTAAACTCACATCCCACATGTGAAAACACAGTTTTTTTTTTTTATTTTACTTTTTTTTTTTTTATCAACGCCACAACTCAGAGCAGATTTTAAAAAATGTACACATAGCCTTAGGTTTAAAGGAGGGCTCGTGAACGCGCACTTACGACAGTCTGGCGCGTGCAATTACAACTAGAAAACGACCGTCGCATTTCCAAATGGCTGCAGATTAATTATGTCCTGTAAAAAAACTGAGCTCTCACCTGTTATTATGTTTTCTGTTCCTGTGTCCTTTTCGGTCATCGTGTCGCGTAGTTCAGCCTCCTCCCCGAGCCCGTCCCTCCAGCCACACCGAGCAGTTTTCCCCCCCGATTTGCTCGTGCGCAGGAACTGAAGAACAAACGAGACGCGCGCGCTGTTAAATCGGTGTCCGCTTCGGCCTCTCGTTACTTTGTCGTTTTTAAGGGAAACGCATTCAAACACATGGGGAAAGGCTGTTGGGTCTTAGGTAAAGGAGGAGGGGGCTTCAGCAGACAGGATGTTGGAGCTCAGACTCTGCTGCTGCCGCTGCCGCTGTGCGCCCCGCCCATCCCATTCACTCCTGTCCTGGTCAGGAATGCTGCGTCTGACCGCTCTGTTGCTGTGGCTGCTCCGCTCAGAGCGAATGTTTGGGGGAAACTAGCGCCACACTCTGCGGGCCCCACGCTGTTGTCGCTTTCAGAGCTCAGTCAGAGCAAGTGGTAAACAACATAACAGTTAATTAATAGTATAACTCAATGATCATTCAGAACTAAGAATTTACAGAGTCCCCTATATGGGACGTGGGGAAGATGTTTTTTCTTTACTGCAATATTTGCTGGTCTATTTTGTATACAGTCACAAATGTTAATTTTAAAATTTCTCTGCATGTTTATGTGAGGTTGAGATGGTACGGAGTCCCCTAGGGGACATGGAGAATTGTTGTTTTTTTCCCCCCTTTTGCAGTACTTTTGCGTTACCAAGCAATAATCTACTCATCAGTTCATGCGGCGTAATCGAACACTGTAAGCCTTTCTTACAGTGGCCATCGTAGATTCTGCTATAAGGTTTTCGTGAGGTTTTTCCATTTATGTTAATATCTCGTTGTGAAATATCTGAAGTTTTCTATCTTTTTCTTTAGGACAGAAATGAACCACAGACTTGATGTAAACAGAAACTTTCCGTAAGAAGGAAAGAAATAAAAAATAGATCCAAACTATTTGGACTCTTTCTGAGTTATTATAACGGGGTAATAAAGTCATCAGACAGTTTGATTGTGTCTCTTTGTGTTGGTCTGAATGGTTTAAAGAGCCGTTTTCATGTGCAGATCCATCTCAGCCTAACACAAACATAAACATGCAGTGAATAAATCGATTTTCAATCAGTTTTGTGCATCAAAGAGTTAAGAATAAACAGGTTTTCACTGAGGCTCTTTAATGTGTATATATAGAATTCACACTTTAAATTGACATTTGTCTCTGGAAGCAAATGTCGTTCCAAGAACACTCATTAAAATGGCAAACCCAGTCTGGCTCTCCACAGTCCACTTAAGGGGGTCAGTGACGCCTTGTGCTGAGAAAAATTCTGCACAAAATGCTGATTGTACGAACAGAGGCCCATAAAAGCATAAATCTCAGTTGCGAGATGTGGGAGGTGGGTCAGCTCACAATCTTCTTTGTGCTCCAGGGATCAGGACGAAGGCCTGCAGTGTCTACAGATTTGTAGACACTGCAGATTTGTAGCATCCCAGTCTACAGATTTGTAGACACTGCATGAGGGACCACATGATCCCTCATAAAATGACATTTCTGTTGTAGATCCACCAATTGTAACAGCGACAAAAGTGCTTCCAAGTGATCATACTAATAAAGTAAACTTGAGTCTAACACATCCCATCAAAGGTTAAATAAAGTTCTGTTCTTGGGAAATACGTCCTGTCCAAGCAGGGAACAGTCTGAGGACATTCCATTTGAATCTCCTCAGACTTGAATACTGTTCCAGACGAAAAAGCACATCAATCATCCCTAAATTGTCAAGCGCATATGCAGTGAAGAAAGTTTCTCTTCAAAGGCTGACTGCTAAGGGTGGGTACTACAATGTGAAACGTTTCACTGATCAAAGACTCTGGTTCCTATCTATGGGAGAGATCGATGGTAAATCCACTCTAACATTCCTACTGATCAGGTGTCTGTCACTTCATTCAAAAATGCACCTGAACAGATTGCTGTCTTTCATATGTTAATCAGATGAATTAACTTCATATTCCCGCCGTCCATTTTCCAAAGGCATACCATTTCCCCAAATAATTTTCTTCAACTTTGTGTGGTCCATGGATAGCCAGCCAATGAAAGAGATAAATGTACATCTACAATCAATTAGAATATTGTGAAAAATTCAATATTTTTTCCACTCATTTTCAGAAAGTAAAACTAATATCATATAGAATATATGTTAAGTGAAATGTTCCAAGCCTTTAATTCTTAAATCTGATGGTTAGGACTTACAGATACAAAATCCCAAAATTGTGTCTCTGAATATTTGAGCGAAGGCAGTTCTTTACTTCTAACTACTTAAAAATGTCATATTTTGAAAGCACTCATAAAATACTACCAAATAGTCATTTGGCCCTGGACATTTGCCAGATTGCATTGATTTAAAGGCAGTAAAAGAAACCTGTGGTAGTTATTCCACCTATCCATCCGTCCTTCCATTGTCTTCCGTTTATGCGGGGTCTGATCCTGCGGCATAAACGGATCAGACCCCGTTTATGCCTAAGCAGGGAGACCCAGATTTCCTTCTCTCCAGCCACTTGCACCAGCTCCTCCAGGGGAATGCTAAGGCATTTCCTGGACAGTCAAGGAACATGCTCAATCCATCATGTTCTGGGTCTTCCTCTGGATCTCCTCCTAGTGATACAGGCTTGGAAGACCTCACCAGGAAGGCATCCAGGAGACATCCATTCCTGGCTTCCCAAGCCTCCTCAATTGGCTACTTTTGACATTGAGAAGCAGAAGTTTTACTCTCAGTTCCTCCCAGATGACCGAGCTTCCAACTCTATCTCTAAGTGAGAGCCCAGACCCCCTGAGGAGAAAACTTATTTCGGCCACTTGTGTCTGTGATCCTATTTTTTGGGTAACTACCCAAAGTTTGTGACCATAGATGAGGGTAGATCAACCAGTAGATCGAGAGTTTCATCTTTTGCCTCAGCTCTCTCTTTACCTCAACAGATTGGTGCAGAGTCCACAGCACTGCAAATGCAGCTCCAATTCACCAATGAATCTTCCGCTTCATTTTTCCTTCATTCGTGAACAAGACCCTGAAACACAGGACTTCTGTGACCCGGATAAGGCACTCACTCTATACTTTTCTGGGTAAAGACCATAGTTGAAGGCATTGATTCTTGTCCTGGCTGCCGATCCGGTGTTCCACGACCTAGACGAAAACCACAGTATTTTTCCTGAATCTGAGCACTGACTATTTGATTAACCCTCCCCTCCAAAACTCTTGAATATACCTTACTGGGAGGTTTAGGAGTGTGATCCCCCTGTAGTTAGAATACACTCTGCAGTCCCCCTTTTTGAATAGGGGAAACATCACCCCTGTCTGCCATACCACAGGAACTGCCCGTCTGGGTTCTGAGCAGACCAGTACCTCACTGAACCTTCACTAAACTCAATTCATCTCGCTGACCGGAAGTTAAAAGCATGTAGAAGAGTTATGGACAGGATGCTTTGGAGTGCACTTTTAACTCCAGTCTCCAATGTGGCAGAAGAGTGTAGATTAGCACTTAGATCTATAGATCAAGCTATAGATCTATAGCTCTATAGAGCTATATATTCAGGCCAAATTTATAGCTATATAAATTTGGCCTGAATTCTTTCAGGCCAAAATTCGGGTCTGAATTTGAGTCAAAATTTGTGTCTATTCATGTCTATTTTTTCCAGATCAAGCCCATTATTAGTAGCATTTTGTAGCAAATAGGTAGCACAATAACTAAAGATGGTTTATAACCAACAATTCTTGTGGGTTTGTTAAGTGTGAACTCCATTGTGCAAGTCTCTTAGACATTAGGCAAGGCATGGTAAGTTTTTCTCTAAATGGCACCGTTCTCACAGCCATTTAAATTTAAAATGCTATGAAGGAAAATAAGGAAACAGAGATAAAAAAAACAAAACAAAAACGTAATATCAAAAACACAAAGAAAGCATCACAAAGCGTCAAATATAAGATATAATTACATGAAAGAAAGGAGTGTTAAAAGCAACCTTTGGTATTTATGAGTAAGCAGCAGGAAACCTTAATATCTTCAGTCCTGATTTGACAGACAAAACAGATTCTGTACACCTCAACTTTTCAGGCAAGTGTCTCCAGAGCTGGGAAGCATCAAATTTTAATTCCTTCAGTTTTGTACCTAGAAACTCAGGGTGAAAATGTCTCTGATGATGTGAGGGATCTACTGTTCATATCTGTTGACTAAAGTATTCATTTCCTTCAGCTTCTTGACTAACATGAAAATAAGTCAGCATGTCAAGCTTTTAGCACAGAACCTAAAATTTGAAGACATATATTTTTGCTTTAAATTATTGAAAATGTGCAACACATAGGGTCAAGGTTTGTTTAAAGTCATGTGTTTTATGACATTGTCATTCACAATAAATGAACAATGAATATTGTCTCAAATGTTGCACAAAAAAATCAGTCATACAGACTGGATTCAAATTAGAATACATTCCAATTTTATCATTGGCAAACAATGCAGTCAAATTCAATTCATTGTTCAAATTGGTAAAAAAAATTTTTTTGAATTGAGTCACTGACTGCAGCATTCACTTATTCATTCACACTCATTCTTTCTTGCAATTACTAGCTGAAAAGTGAGCAAATAAGAAGCATTCTTTATTTTTCTCTTCACATGTATGATTTTTAATGCATCACAGAATAAATTATTATTGATAGCATGAAACAGAAGTGATGTAAATGCTGTTAACAGGCACATCTCCGTCTACGTGTTGTTGAGGGAGAATTGTGGGTTTACTGTAAAAGTCTGCTCTCGCTTCCTGTTCAAGGTTCAGGTTTTCTAGATTGTTGCATCAAAATAATTAGTAAGCAACATCTGATCATATCGTGTGATATTTGTCTTATGAGCCATTGGGTTGGATTTATAGTTCTTGTTGGATTGCACATCTATAATAGTGAGATCCTTTTGATATATATGTTTTTTCTTTGTAAAAACAAAAACTTGTCCTGTCTAATAACTAGTCAGTATTGCACATGTTATCTGCTGTTGTGACCATGACGCACAATGCTTTTTCTTATGTAGAGATGAATATATGTTATTTTCTTTTTCCGAGATGAAAACAATTATTTGGCCTGAGTAATTGTGGAAGAGGACATGAAAAAGAAACATTTTAGAATTTGATATACCACTCATTTAATCACAAAAAAAGAGAAAAATCTACCATTTAATTCATGAATTTCAAATATTAACAGCATCTTGTACAGAAATTTAAATAATTACTGCAGTACTTAACAGTTTAGATGTTTTCCAACATTGTGACTCAGTCATATAAATCTGATTTTTTTTTAAAGCTCTTACAAAATAATTGTTCGGGTAGTTGTCAAGTTTTTAGAAGTGGTGCTTTTTGATCACATATTCGTGTAAATCGATGATGGGAGCAAAAATGAAGTACACCACGAGGGACACTAGAGGGCAGTACAGATGCAGAAACTGCAGGCTTATTAAATTACAGCTCAGACAAAGAAATCCTTACAGGTAAAAACCATTATGTTAGAAGGCTACATATTGTTGTAAAATAATTTCGTGTCTACAAATATCCTACTGTCACTTCACACATTTGTAAATCCGTAAGTTAAGAATTTCACGGACAGTATTTTTCGATTTGGTTCAGTTTCTCGTTAGAGCAAAATTCTGTATTTCATGCACACATATACATTTGTTAACATAGATTCTAATAATTCCATCAATTTTGCTAAACTTACAGGTTCTTGTGAGTATCATTAACCAGTAGAGAGGAAGGAGGGCTGCTGGTGTCTATCTCCAGCGAACGTTTAGGGCAAGAGGCGGGGTCACCATGGACAGGTCATAATCTAAAACATTCAATTGTGAAATAAAACAGACAGGATTAAAATAAATATTAATATGTCTAAAGTATCTTTGGACATCATCATATTTATTTAATTTTTTAAAAAATGCAAAAAGTTGTCTATTTTAACTCTATGGACGTTTGTTAAAATATCCATTAAATTAATTACGTTTTGTTTCTTTTTAAGAGTTTTAGATTGATGTGATTTAGCTAATCAGATCATTAAGGATGTTTTCACATTGGGTGACACAGTCACAAGTTCAGTGCTGAACCAAACACACACACACACAAACACACACACACACACACACCCCCACACACCCCAGCAAGCAAGCAGTGAGGCGTAGATGTTTGGTTTCCTCCAAGCATTCTGCATCATCGTCACAGGCGATTCTTTTGCTGGATAGAACTCGCAGGAGCGTGCTCCAAAGCCCACCAGTGCTTCCATTCAAACCACACCTGGTCAAGTTTGAAAACATGATTAGGGGGATTTTAATTAGATGCAATTAGAGATGGTGGTGGCCATGCAGAGACCTGGATGCAACCACTGCTTTTTAAGCTGAAGGGGGAAAAAAAAAAAAAAAAGATGTCCTAATTAGGCCAGAGGCTACTTTTATTCATGTGACCTGTGGAGACCCCCGAACAAGCTGCACAACGCCACCACTCCCAACAATTACAACTCGGATTCATTTGAATGACATAAATACCACTGCGCCGCGTCGTGCCAGGATGAGTCGTCTGGTGAAATCCTGAAAAGCTTCAGGATTTCGTCACCAGAGAAACATTGACCAGAATCTCCCTGCACATATAAGGTAAAACACATACATACAAATTAACAGTCACCCAACGAACAGGATTTTTGTTGTTGTTGTTTTTGTGGTGCAAGAATTTTTTTCTCTCTCTTGTATTTCTCTTCCCATTTAACTTACACCAAAACATTTAGTTTATCTTTTTTATCTTTTTTTTTTAAAAAAAATAAATAAAAAAATAATAAAAAAACCCCACCAGAGTCTTTGTGAGAGATTTTTTTCTGGGTGAAAAAAAAAAAAAAGTCCAATCTCCAAATCCAAATATCTGAAAAGAGAGAATAACAGCAACAGTGAATTGTTTCCTATTTAGCCAGGACACCCAACACAAAGCCTCTCTAAGGATCCCTAAAAACCCTCAAGGACTCCTGGTGGATCCTTACAACGGGCAGCAGCACTCTAACAAAAAGATGCTCATAGTTCATCCTGTGGCAAATTAGTTCTAGACACTTTTCATACAGCCCAATTTATATGCCATTTGAGTCACTTAGACCAAACTGGTCATCACATGTGAATCATTTTCTTTGCAGCTGCTCCATTTTTTTAAAAAGCCTATAGGCACCCTACTTTCTAGCTGGAGGAAAAAAGAGGAAGGAAGGAAAACACACACACACACACGCACACACAGAAAAAAGGAATGACAGCTCTATTATAACCTCAGATGTTGCTGGAGAAAGTACAGGACTAACCTGGGTTTTAAATAAAAGCTACTCTTTCTTTAAGAATCACAGCTTGAATGTGGAGTTTCCTGAGTGGATTTTACTTTCTGTTATGAGCCGCCTGAGGTTGCGGCTCCTTGCTGGGCTCCATGTCTGTGCAGCGTGTTGTAACATTCGAGCTGTGTTAGAACATGAGCTCCCGACTTCCTCTGTGTGAATCTGTGTCATATTTAGAAAGAAGATTAAGAGAGAAAAACTGAAAGTCAGACTTGAAGGAAGTGGAGAGGAGAATAATGTGACTTCTCAAAATCCCACATGGACCCAAGTGCTATAAACTGTATACCGAAATACAGTTTGATGTTCGTATTTTGGGCTTTTATTTGGCATATGTTCTGAAACAAACAACATGGCATTAAATATGTGTATTCAATCAGACGTTCTGAATGTCATATATGAATGGAAATGGTTCCAGATGAGATTTAGTCTGGAAGGATGGACTTTGAACAAAGAGTTTGTGGTGAACATCTGCACTTCTGTCTTTCCCTGGTGTAGCACATCCTATTTGTTGTTTCTTCCTTTTGAGCCACATAACAGAGACACAAAGAATCCAATTTGGTCACCAGTTCCCTCACACATGCTTGATTTCCTGCGCTGGAACGGTGGGCTACCCTGGAGCACGGGGGGCTTGTGGGCCCTCTGACCAGCCAGCCAGAGGCCCCCAACCAGAACAACGTCTTCAATGAAAACTGAAAGTTAAAACAGTAAAGGAGTGGAGAAATGTTCACTTTTCATCTATTTATTTACTGGTTGTGTTTTGTTGTGTGTGCCTGTGTGGATGTAGTAAAAATAAATAAAATAAACTGCATTGACACATTATTATTACTATAATAATTATAATAATTCTTTATTGATTTACACAGGCTGAACCAAAATCTTACCAAAATAAAAAAGGGGTGGAGGATAAAAATAAAATAAAGAATTCCCTTTTGTTCAGTCCTTATACTTTAAATATCGACCAATAAAAAGCCCCTCGTGATTTGCTTCTTCAGTCTGGATTACTTGAAGTGTGTTTGTGTGTCTGAGAGAGCAGTGTGATGCACAACAAAAGGCTGACGACTTGAGGTGCTGTCATCACTTACACACTGCTGACAGCCTGGACACGAACTGGTGTCAGAAGGAACAGTCAAAGCTCAAAACTAGTCCGATATCATGGTAGGACTCGGGGTTTGTTGATGGGAAATATTTTAAATAAACTCCTACGCTACTAAATAATAATAATAGTAATAATAATAATAATAATCATAATAATAATATTATTATTAATAATAATTATAATAATAATTATTATTATTATTACTATTATTAATAATAATAATAATAATAATAATAAAGTTTTTCTCCATGTCAGATCACCGTGGCTCACCGCACACAGAGCCGAGCTCAGCAGGCAGCAGCTCGGACTGCGGAGGAAGGAGATGTGGGGGGTGGTGGTGGTTGGACCGGTCAGCGGAGCGTTTTGCCGCAATCAGTCCAGCGTTGTTCAGTCAACAGCTCTTCGGAAATAACATGATTAAAGTAAAAAAAAAACAAACATTCACAGAATTCCACAAAAATATATGTGTTCTAAAATGAGAGCCTTTAGGTAGGTCTGATTAAAAAGAAGAAGAAAGAAAACAAGAGATTTATTTTATTTAATTTTTTATTTTTGCAATCAAAAAGTAGAAGGGACGTCCCGTGATGACATGGCCAAATTGATCCTGGCAGAAAATGTCCAATTTAAAGCAACGACTTCCACTGGACAGCTTTAGGGTGCGAGGAAACTGCCAAGGCCTTTCTGTTCAACAGAACAAGAAATCAAGAATAGGCGTTTAGTTAATAATAAAAATACCAACAATAATGTAGTAACAATAATGATAACACTTTATTTGACGGGGTGTGCACATAACATCATCCGTCATGACGATGAAGGAGTCTTTATGAATGTTTATGACTGTTGACATGAAGTGTCATTCGGTAATGACATGCAAAGTTGACACTTTTAATGGGCTTTTAATACAACTTTGCATTAAAAGTGAAACTTCATGTTCATGACCGTTGTTGTTTATGACAGTGTCGTCCTTCAAATAAAATGTTACAATAATAATAATAATAATAATAATAATAATAATAATAGTAAAATATTAACATGTTTCTATTTCATTTGCTTGTAAAGCCTTGATTTGGCAGCAAGAAAGGGAAGAAAACAAGACATTTCCAGAACATTCTTCTTCCGCCGTTGTAAACACGTTTTTTTATTGGCCCTGCAGAATGTTGACAATCACTAATAATGGGAGGAATTCTGGCCGACCCTCGCGGCCTTGCAGGGATCAGTGATGAAGCTGGATGTGCACCAGAGCAATCACAGCCGACTGTAATGGGTTGACACCGGCCGTAATAAAAAGCAATCGGGGTTAAGGCCTTCCAAGCCACGCTCAGGGGCGTCCTTACTCCAGGAATATTCATTCTCTTTTGTTGTTGTTGTTGTTGTTGTTGTTGTGATTGGTAGTCATGGTATTTTGCGCCGCATTGTCACACAAACGTATTGGATTACTCATTGAAATGGATGGACAAAACCAGATTCAACCAGTAGATGTGCAGATGTCAGTGAAACTATGAATAAAGAAGCTGAATGCAACTTGTGACATGTTAAAGCTTTCTGATATTCTGTTGTATTAATATTTACTGGATGTGTGTCATTATTATGGCAGAATAATGAGTGTAACTTGTTCACAAGAACATCCTTGTTTGTGTTTGTCACGGCTCATAAACAAACCTGCAGTGAATGATAATTGACCCCGTTGACTCAAAAATAATAATAATAATAATAATAATAATAAAAAAGAAAAACGATCGCAGCACTCGACTTCGACTTTCCACGCGCCCGTCGTCACCTGTGCATTATGTTTCCATGGTAACGCACAACATTAAAACTGTTGAAACAGGTTGAATTTGTGTGTGGGTGTGTGTGTGTGTGTGGGGGTGTGTGTGTGTGTGTGTGAGGAGAGAGCCGGCTGGACGAAAACAATATTTATCTACATCAACGTTAAGCAGCTCCTCGCCCGGAGAATATGGCGGAGAAGATGGACATAAACAAAATGAGGATAGCAGCTGCCGAGTTTTACCAGAGGAACGGAGTTCCGGCGACATTAGAGAGGATTCTGAATGAGCTCTTCATCCGGCAGCCCGCAGACGTTCATGGCTACCTGGTAGGAGGACGTTACTTTCTTCTCCCCACTGAAAGGGTAAACCTTCACAACTTAAACCATCCGATTATAAAGCCAATTAATCGGAGATAAAAGCCACCACTGTTTGAGTTATTCTAAATATGTTTAATTGTCAAGTATTTCTATTATTGGGGCCAGCCATAGAATCACATAGGTAATGGCTGCCAGTGTAACTGACACCAAGTGAATTTTTGACCCCCAAAATATTTTTTTGGGAAATCGACCTCACGCCTACATAAATTGCTGTATTGGTATGAAAGTCTGTCATGACATCGCACCCAATGCTTGTTCCCGTAAAATGTTTTCGAAATTTCTCTGTGCCAGGGTAACTGACCCATTCATTTTCATACTTTTCTCAAAAATTTCAGAGCTCAGCGCACGTCTCTCTCTTTTTCATTGCTGCCATTACTGAGATCAGAACGGGCACTCTCATACACTGTAAAAAAAAAAAAAAAAAGGCTCTAATTTACAGTAAAATAATTTTACCGTATCTTTAAAATACGGTAATATTCTGGAAGGGCTGCACAGTGGCGTAGTTGGTAGCACTTGCAGCAAGAAGGTCCTGGGTTCGATTCCCGGCCCGGGGTCTTTCTGCACGGAGTTTGCATGTTCTCCCTGCGCATGCGTGGGTTCTCTCCGGGTACTCCGGCTTCCTCCTACTGCGGGCAGAGGAGCAGCAGGAGGCTGCGCTGGCTTTAGCTGTAATCAGGGATCCATTCAATAAGTTTTATTTATTATGTTCCTAAAGCACAATTGTGATGGGTGTAATAATTTGTGCAGCAATCGAAATGAGCACATACCCGATCATCCTTTCCTTGCCGTTGTTCGAGGAAAAAAAAAAAGTCAGACTCAACGTATCGGACCACCTCTCTGCTCCCCTGGTGATAAAGAAGTCTGGGATGATGTCTTGTTTTTTGTTCTTATAATCCTGCATAATTCACCATGTCAATATTTGCGTGAATATATAAAGCCTGTTGCTGTTAAGTATTTTCGCTTATCACGTCTCCATGACAACTTTATGTTGACTGTTATCATGTTGATGTCAACTTTGAAACAACATGAACTCATAAAACCCTTTTTCTCAAACTTATCAGCCCGGTGTCACATGGAAACCAGTTCGATGTGAACAGTGTTTCCACCGGGTAGTTTAATGTGCGACACTGAGTACGCGTACGCGGTCATAAAAATCTGTCCTTGCGCGGACATGTCCGACAGACAACATGCTAGTGATACTCCACATTCTACTGACAGCTTTCACGCTAACGTTAGCATTCTGGCTAATTTTAGCTTATGCATTAATTTCAACATACTGAATGATGCAAGTCCGTGCTAGTCAACATGCTTGTGATTATACTGTCTTTTGTGCATTGCTCTTGGGTGATTTTTGTTAAAACAAATACTTTCTTTCAGGCTGATCACCTTTTGAAACTGTCTACACCACCAAGGATCAGTGATCTGAGAGGAAGAGATATTTATTCAGAAAATAAACAGCTTATCATTGAGGCAGAGGTTTTCGGCATCGTCTGTAACAAAGAAAAGGTAAAAGTAATTCAGAAGTCATCCACCACGTCCACAGATGACAAAAAAGTCGGTTGTCAAATAATCACAAGGTTAGTTTATGTCACAAAATTATAATATCTCACTGTTCTTTGTTCCATTGATTCCATTAATCCCAAATTGCAGTCCTAATTACGCATTTTTTTCTACATTCAGTAAATTTTTTTAGGTTAAAATCTGCTAATGTTTTAATCACAGCAGGATATTGTTGAGGCCGGCTATAAAGAACATAACTTTTGATTTAAAAAAAAGAGTGGTAAAATTGAATTCCAGAATGGACTCTATCAACCTTTTTTTTCTTTCCTTCTTTCTTTCTTTCTTTTTTTTAACATCTCAAACTAAAGAAGACAGAGTGTCAAAGCAATATCAAGGTGTAAGATGACTGAGATAAAAAAATACTTTCTTCCTCCTTGGTGCATCATTACTTCACTGGGGAGACACACATTAAAATCCTCTTCCCTACTCGCCAAGTAAAAGACTTCATCTTTGAAAAAGCTTTGGATCCAAGCTACATCTACCACTCTGCTGTTTTGGGCATCTGGTGACTAATATCCCAACTGAAAATGAGTCTGAGACTGGCTTCAGCTGTCCTGGGAGAAGAGGAATCACAGCTCCACAAATGGTGCCCTGGCCGAGCCGAGCCCTTCTCCAGCTGCTGCACACAGAGTGACCGCTTCGAAGGTCTCCTTCTTTATCTGGCCTGACAAAATGCCACAACAGCTTATGTTTTGAACAGTATCATAAACCATACTGTGCAAAAGAATGGTTAAAGTAAAGGGGTTGTGTCACAAAGATCAGATTAGGACTTAAATTGTTCTCTGCGTTGTGGTTTTGCATTCTTGATGCTCGTCGAGCAGAGCTGAGACTATTGGTGATTCAAACTTTAGAGCACTAATAACATTTTATTGCTATTTTTCTTTTTTCCACTTTCTTCACTAAGCTACGCATCCATAGTTAACCTCCAGAACAGCTGTGAAATGAATTGTATTTATGTATAGCTAGATGTTAAGGGCAGCACGCCTGTTACATTATTATTTGTACTATTTAAAATACCAAAAACTATCAAATAGGTACCTAATTCTGTTTATTGAACTAGTTTTTTCTCTTGTTCAGAGCATGTCATCAGCAGCTGTCGTCAGTCACTTTGCACCAGTGGGAACTGAAGAGAGTCAGAGGAGCTCTGATTATGTGGAAGTCGCTCTTCAGTGGATACATGAACCGTTCAGGAGTATGCTACTGAACCAGGACCCATGTGATCAATCTGGAATTGATCAAATGCTGAGGTAATGACTCCACTTGTTTTCAAGTTAACAAATGACATCTAACGTAACAAATACAGGAGGCATTTTTAGGGGTCTATAACCAGATGCAAAAGAGGGGGTCGATTAAGGGCTTTAATGTGGTCCTGATAACAGTGAATGGGAGTTTTAAAAACTAATTTGGATTCTGTCTATTGCAGTCCACAACATCTCTGCTTTAATGCTGCAAAATCCTACGCAGAGTTTCTGAGTTGTTTTAGAAATGTTGTGCTTCGATTGATGGCAAAATTTTAATTTGTGTTATTCCTGGCAGCGATTTCTTCACGTCCTACCGTGAGGAGGAGAAAGAGAGGCGTGACAAGGCGAAGGCTGAAGCCAGTGAGCTCGAAGCAGTGGCTCTCATACCACAAGTAACGCCAGCAAAGGAAAAGAAGAGCGCCGGTAAAGGTAAATGTTACTCACCGTAACCCTGAAGGTGCTGCTGGAATTCTAGAATTGTTCCAGCCATGTTGGACTAGCTCTGATACTTTCCTTATGAATCCGTCTGAAAAAACAAACAAACAAAGAAAAAACTCAACCGAAGCCACAAATCCCAGATTAGTAACAAAGGAGGCTTCATGATCAAATAGAGAAACGGAGGAAGTCCAAACCATCTCTTTCAAGAATCATAATATGAGATCACTGGCAAACAAGTCTTCATTTCCCTCTTTCCTTATCCTCATGCATTCATATTTCTGGAAGAGGGTAAATTTGGACTCATCAGAGCACATGACCATCTTCCACATCTCTAGAGTCTAATCTTTATGCTCCCTTCCAAACTGTATAGTCTTTTTCTGTGTAATCTCACAGATTAGTGGTTTTCTTGTGGCCATACAGCTTTTCAGACCCAATCCCTTGAATTTCATCCACATTATGCATGTGAAAATGCTCTTACTTTTACTCCTGGTTATTGGTGACTTTGATGTCATCAAACGTCTAACTGATCACAGATTTGGCTCATTCGGGGGGGGGCTGTTGAGATTTTGTCCTCAGAAATGTTGGTTCCCCACTATGCTTCCGGGTTTTAATAATTTCAGAAACCCAATTATAGGAGTTTCTGAAATTTCCTTGGATGTTCCCATTGCTTTTTGCCAATGGTTGAACCGTCTTAAAAGTACTTGAACCCCTTTGGTGGAAGCACCAAAGCTTATATCCAGGACTCCAAGATACATATCTAACTCTTGACATGTTTAGTTTCAGGGGGAAAAAATCTAACTTTTCATCTTTTTCTTTACATTACAGGCAAAAAGAGCATTGTTGGTGAGAAGATATTTCCTCCACCAGAGCCGCCAGAGCCAGTTCTGCTGGAAGGCATGGCTGTTGGCTCAGTGTCCCTGGCTGTAGCTAAATGTGGGGCAAAAATAAAGGAAATGCCTCTTTACAAATATATATCAGCTCTGAAGAATCAAAAGGTTTGACTAAAGCAGAAATACAAATATTTTACAGATATTTTTACAGAACATTGAAAGCATTCAAAAGGTTGAACTCATTTCGCCTAAGGAACCTGCACATTTTCATGTTCCTGTTCCCTGGATAACTCTGCTCAGCTGTGGGAAGAAATCCCCTGGAAAACTATGCTTACTGGAAGAAATTATTCTCATCTCCAAAGTGGGACGTCCAGTCAAACAGGTATTGATCTGCTCTACCATATTTTGCCTTTTTTGTCCGTTACCGACAGCAGTGAGTTAACAGTTGTCATGGTCTGGTTTGCTGTTTCTAAGATAATTTTTCTGTGATTGCCCCATTGCTTAATTTTATTTGTCAACATTTTGCATAAGGATAGCTGTGGATGTTCTATATTTTACTACATTTGTCACATTTCCCAACACCATTTTTAAAAGTCACGAAGCTGTAAATGTCTTCAACAGAGTGTCTCGTTGGCCTGTGACTTACAGAAGGAAATGATGAGACTGATGAGCATGTCAGGAAAAGGCGGGGTGAGAGATACTGCTACATAAATTGTATGTTTTTTACTTGAAGTTTCTGTAAAGGATTTGTACATGAAAGAGCACTTCATGGGGGATTTTCAGGATGACAGAGAAAGCATAAAGGTCTGAAAAGATGTTCAACGCTTCCTCTACTTCACCTAGTTGAACGATGTTGTCTTAGTTTCATCAAACCTTAGAATTGTTTGATTTAATTTAATTTGTATGCATACTGTACTTGCCACTCACATGATAGCTTAAGCTAAGCTGTTTTTGTACAAAACCAAAGATTAAATATGCATGTTAGTGTCATCCACTACTGGATATGTAAAAGCGTTTTACATCAAAGCTGTTGGATTATGTGAATGTTCCAAGATCACCCTGTCCTCGGTGTCACTCAATGGAGTGCTCACAGCGAGTTGCGATCGGCTCGAACAGCCTCTAGATCTCATCACTGATGCCTGCACGAACCTTAAAGTGCCTCTGGGAGTTGATGTCTTTTTGGCTCTGAACTGTGCTGCCCCGAAACTTGTGGACTATGTAAGTCAGCCAAAGATTTTCCAACTACAATAGTAGTACTACCATTGGGTTAGGGGTTACTTATTTTTTCAGTCATTTATTATATGGACACAGGCCAATTAAATAAATGACTTGTTTATTATATCTGATTTGTTTCAGTCTAAGGGAAAGTATGAAGTAGCAACAGGAGGTCTGAAGACTCCGGATGAATTGATTGAGGTGTATCACAACCTCACCAGCAAATACCCGTCAGTGGTGGCCGTGATCGATCCTTTTAGGAGAGAAGTGAGTTCAAAGCATCTGAAGTTATTTCCTAATTTGTTTGCTAATATTGTTTCTTATACTTCTGCCCAATATCCTAAACTTTTTGTTAGAGGGTATATGAAACAGAAAATGCACACACAACATCAATAACTCACAACAACCTTCAGGAGGTAATGTGTTTCACACAAATCTGTCTTTCATTCATAGTGACCATTTTTGCTGATGTGTGCTTTAAATGCCTGTTTGCTGTGCAAATCCAGCTTTTATGTTTATTAATTACCATTTATTTCTGGACAGTTCTTCTAACATGTGACCTGATTCTTGTCTAAGACTGCTTTAATGGGTCTTCTGTTAGGAGGCAGAGCAATGGGAGAAACTCAGCAATAGGATTGGGATTTCATGTTCACTGCTGTCTGACATCACACACAAACCACAGGCTCCAGTCCTGCCAGGAGTCCATGGTTATGTCTTCAGACATGCCAACGAGACAACGGTCAGCGTCATCATCCATGCTACATTCTCCTACCAAGGTACTAGATGGGAGGTGTTGCGTGTGTGTGTGTGTATGCCAGGTTTTTATATCCTAATGGGAACCTATTTCTGTCTACAATGTGGGGTTGTGGGAACCATTGCTCCTTTGGGGACATTTTCTTGATCCCCACGAGGGGAAATGCTGTTTTAGGGTTAGAGGTAAGGTCTGTGATCGTTGGGTTTAGGGTTAGGGATAGGCTGCAGAAAATGAATGGAAGTCAATGCAAAGACCCTATGAAGATAGAATAACATGCTGTGCGTGTGTGCGCAGATAAATATTACCAAAAACATGCTGTTTATCTGTCAACTGTTCTATGAGCTTTACATTTGTTCCCATCTGTGTTCTTTGTTCACATACATTTGCACGTTTCAATAGTTTTATATCTAAAACAACTGGTCTTAAAAATGTAATTTAATTTTCTATTAGAAATGAAATGAGTTTGCAAAGCTCTTCATTAAGAACGCATGTCTGCTTGCTGCCACTTTCAAAGCATGTAAAGCATTTTTATTAAAAAATAACATCGGTAGTATCTGATTTCATAAAAATCAAACAGAAACTACAGTTAGAAGTGCAAAGTTTTCTGCTACTGCAATAAGCATGCTCGGTATGAGCATTGCATGATAACTAGGATAAAACTGAAATGTATTTGACTTAGTGTGGCTGATCAATGATAAAAATATGGTCTTTTGATTTATGGATTATGGGCGCTTGCTCACTTAGAAGATTCAAAAGCTTAAAATGCAATTATAGCCTCCTACATCACTATGATTTTTGCAATAGGAAAATGTTTTGTTTCAGGTTGCTTTGCTTTTTCGAACTGTGTGTGCAATTCTTAGTGAGTGAGAAACTTTTCTATAGACCAACAATAACTATTAAACTTGTTGATATCAATTTGGACATATAAAAAGAGAAGTTTCTTCATTAAAAACATGTTCTTTGTACCTTTCCACTTCCTAACAAGTAATTTCATTTATTGTCTAGATTTATAGTCTATCCAGGCTCAGGCGGACACTGAGAATAAGCAATAGGTGCAGTAAAACTTTGAGTTATTTGGACAGTTTCCTCTGTATGAGACAGGCAAAAGATTAGGATGGGACGTCCCAGACTAACTGGTGTGGCAGTTCCAGTTTTTAGGGTCATTCAAGCAGCAGGTCAAGAGCAGGGGAATTGAGATTGGGCTGCTCTCAATTCTAGCCCAATCTGGTTTTGGACCGGCAAAAATCCTGTGAGAGATGAGCAGAACGTACAGACGGGTTGGTCGCTTGTCAAACCTAACCGTAGTACGTAGGTGGCCTGGAGGTGTTACAGCACACGGCTTCACAACAATTTTTCAGAGAATATTATCCAGATAGAATATGTATCTTTTTTTCTGTCTGCTTTTTTCATCTTTACAAGTTTTCAATGGATTGTAAAAAAATAATTCTTTCCTTTTTGTGTGAATTTGTCAATTCTAATCTGCAGGTTCAGTGGTGATGGATACGATGCTCAGTGAATCCTGCAGTGATGGATCCTTTGCAGACTTAGTAAGTTATCTTCTCTGTCATTCAGTGTTCAGTGTCACATGTTCCTTTATATTATGTCACTGTAACCTTTCAGCTTGATTTAATGTGCCCAGGTTCATAAACTCTCCTTTCACTGTTTGTTTAATAACTCAAGTAAATAAAACTCAGAATATCACTCATTAGGCAATTCATAGGGGCCCCCTAAGTGGAAGTGATTTCTTTTTTTTCAGTAATGATTTCTATGTGGTTACATTAACAAAAACATACTGGTGTCCTGTTCAGGGTGTACCCCACCTCTTGCCCGCTGGGCACCAGCACCCCTGGCAATCCCCCAAAAGGAACAAGTGTGTTAGAAAACGGATGGATGGATGGAAAACCTGTGCACCTCATTGAAACTTTCTCTTCTCCCTCAGGCTGTGGGACTGGGGGTGGACTATGTCAAACTGGGAGGTCTGAGTGGCGGTGAGACGATGGCTAAATACAATCGCCTAAGATCTATAGAAGAAGAACTGGCCCAGCAAGGACTTCTGGGTAGGTGTTTTTCTGTTCTTCTCTGACTTCTTTAGCTGGACAGAGAAGGAGGCTCTCACAAAGCAAGGAAAAGTGAGGTCTGAGCCTGAGAACACATTTCTGTCTCTGTGCTGGATGTGAAAGGACGCTGTGTGTGAGGAATCATGCAAACATGTATTGATGTGGGGGAGAGTGGAAGAATGAGAACCCCCTCTACCTAGAATCTGTTAATTGGCCACTTAATTACACACGAGGACAAATACGTTCCCATTCATAATTTCTGGAAAAGCAGGCGGGGACACCAGCGGTTTAATGAGCATTGAGTACGTGAGAGTAATCAGAGGCCATAACACAGCTGTAGTCAGGACGGTTTTTCAGTGTTTACCGTTTATCTTGATACTTTTTGCTGACTTCAGAGTTGACTGAGAAACAGAAAAGGAGCATATGTGTATGTTTACTAAAGATTCACAATAACTATTTCTGTTATTTTGGTCTTGTCCCCAGTCTGTAAGGAACCACCGCTCTTCAGCGAAAAGCCAAAGGAACAGCCGGCTACAGCAGAAGAAACCATATGACTCAGCCAACAGTCCGGCCTGTTTAAACAAGCCTTGAAGATCTGCCACACAAATCAGTTCCAGTTTTCCTATTGTTCTTCCACTCAGTGGTCAGCATTAATCTGAATGTTCTTTTAGCCTTTTTAATTTTTTTAACCTAGATATGAAACTCAAACCAAACCACTTCTGATAAAGCAAGAGTGGAAAACATCCGTTTTATTCATGTGTTCAATAAAAAAATCCACACAAACGTTCAAGCATATCAACAGCCAATAAACTGTAAGTGAACAACAGTGCAGAGTGAAGATAGAAAATAGCAGTTCAGTTCTCTTTGGAAGCATAATTTATGAATGTATTTTGAGGCACATCAGACAAGTTATGATTGAGGTAGAGAAAAACATATTCATTTGAAAATAAAGTTTTAAAAGCTTCCAGTGATTTTTGGCATTCTTTGATTTTATTAAATTTTTTTTTCGAGTTTCATCCAGCTGAACTAGAATTTCTGCTGCATAGTTTCAGCTGAAAGATCTTAAGCAAAAAAAAAAAAAGAAGTCTTTCAGCTTATTTCCCACCTTTGTAATGACCCACTGTCTCATGAAACACCAGATGAACCTCCGTTGTTAATGTTGTGGTTGAGTTTTAGTGGTTTCCGGGTTGAGTGTGCTCTAACTGGTTTACTCCCACCACGGTTCTGCGGATCCCCTGTTTTGCTTCCAAGTAAGCAATTTGCTTTCAACCTATGTAAACCTCGGTCTTGTTGGTGTGTATTTATTCTTCTGCTTGTATTATCAGGTTCTAAAATAGTTCAAGCTATGTCGGATTAGCAGCACCATCTTGCTTCACCAAAAGGCTTTGCACTTCGTTTCCCTTGAAAGAGACCAACTTCCCTGAGACGATTGGTTTTGGTGTCCAGTTTGGAACTATATCTTACAAACTCCAAACATGGCGGACTGAACTCTGCTAAAACCATAATGTTATGTTTCTGCTTGGCAAGCACACTCAAATCTTTTTTAAAATAGAATTGAATGATTAATTGAATTTCACCGCGGCCTTGTTTAACTTGAAGAATAAATCAAATCTGATTAGAAGCATTTCTTCTAATACCAAGCTGTATTAGAAGAAATTAGTTAATCTAGATTAAATTGGATGTTGCACAATTGGAAAGTTGCCTGGTTTGTCTTTGGATTAATCTTGTGAATATAAATATATTAAAATAGACTGAAAAATATCTAAATCAAGTAGCAGCTGAAAAAAATCTATATAAAGTCCAACTTTGTGTTACGCAAGCTCCACAGACAGACTATAATTGAAATTGCATTAGGAAAAAAATGTTTCAGTAATAGTAGGGTAACTGTTTCATTGGGCACATTGAGTAAAACGAGACCTTTTTTTTTTTTTTTACTTCTTTCTCAGTAAATGTTAGGTTGGCTTTTAAATAAAATGAAATCACACACGTCTTTGGCTGCACTCCGTTTAACTTCTTGACTGTTTTTATACAGTTTTGCCGTAAATGTCAGAGAACAAACCTTTAATCAACAAAATATGCAGAGACCAGCAAAGGCTGGACACATAGCCGTGTGTGAGTGAGGGGCCCACAGCGGGCAGGCCCTGTGTGTTGTGGAAAAGTTAATAAAATTACTGACTAAACAGGTCAAGTTAAGTATTCCCACAACACACACGCACACAATAAAAACTCCCTAATTGCTGTTCCCTTACAGCAATTAGGGAAGAAAACAAACGGAAAACAACAAAACAATTTATTCCATTGCTGTGTTGATTAACGACGATCTGAGGTGTGGCAGCGGCAACCAGGCAGAGGGGGGTAAAAAGGACACAGCGCGGCTCGTGTAATTGTATGTTTTGCCTCGATCAAAACGTGTGTATATCTGATAATTAAAGTCACCAAGTCTGGCGGGCTTTAGTAGATTGCAGAGGGAAGGAACGAAGCAACTTGTCAGCTCATAAAAGGAAGAGGGAAGCAGTAGAGAGTCACTCCTCAAAGCTGTTATTAAATATGGCCTTACAGTAGAGCCTAAAGGACGGCCTTAGCCACAAAAACATCTTCAGTGGTGGAGGATTTAATGAGGCAGCAACATAAACCAAAACAAACAACCCTAGTTTCATTTCATGTCATAGTAAGATTGACTGTTTAATATGGTATCCAGGATAATCTACACATTATTCTGCTGTAACACACTGTATGTTGTTTGTTCACACACCTTCACCCTGTTTTTACAGGCACGCTGCTAATATTCTGCTTTTGCACCCACAGACAAAGTGGGTGTGTGTGTGTAACATTGTTTCTGTAGCATGGAAGAAAAAGGAAACCAATAATTGTGCACTTCGAAACGTGCTGCCGCTGAATCTGGTCAGAGAGACTTCAGTTATATTTGTCCACAAACTGTGTTAGGTGGATCGGTCGGGGAGGAAATTGTATCTCGGTGCTAAATGAAGCTTAAAGCCTCATTTAACATCCCAACACAATAGGTGACGGACATCTGTCACAGTTCACAGCTCTCGTGTTTCACTTCCTCGCCGGAGCAGGAATCTGGGAAGTCTGGGCAGGTGTCAGGGAAAACAAAACTGAACCAGGAAAGCCTAACAGCGTGGTTTAATCAGCAGTCTGGCCATTGTTGCATTCAAAGGATGGAGGCTGATCCTCTGGTCTAAACCTGACTAAAAGCCTTCACTAGCTGGAGCTTTAAGGGGAAATCCACCCAAAGACACTGTAGCAAAACAGTCGGCAGATATTTTTGTCTGATCTCTGTAATTATGAAAATTCTCAGTAGTTGTAAAGGTGGTAATAATTCCACACACGCACACACGTTTGCGTGGCTATCTTTGTGGGGATTTTCCATTTACTTCCATTTATTTCTACAGCCTAAACCTTATCCTAACCCTAACCAAATCTCAATTCACACCTTAGTCCTAAATCTAACCCCTGACCCACAAACAACGTTTCCACTTGTGGGGAGCAGGCTTCAGTCCCGACAGAGTATTACAAACAAACACCCCCCCACACACACACACATATCTATCTATCTATCTATCTATCTATCTATCTATCTATCTATCTATCTATCTATCTATCTATCTATCTATCTATCTNTACCTACCTACCTACCTACCTACCTACCTACCTACCTACCTACCTACCTACCTACCTACCTACCTACCTACCTACCTCCCTACCTACCTACCTACCTACCTACCTACCTACCTACCTACCTACCTACCTACCTACCTACCTACCTACCTACCTACCTTCCTTTTCATAACTCTAACCTTACCCTAAAGCTCCTCTTCCTTGAGAACATCTATTTCTGAACATTTGGTGTTACTTTCTCCACTTCTTGACATTTCAGGCACATCAATGAAAAGCTGATTATCTACACACAGAGATTTAAATACTCACATAAGACAGCTAAATTTTGGCAATATGACTTGGGGGGCTGGGAGTACGGAATGCAATGTCGGTATAAAAACACAAGCTTGCAGGAAGACTAAGTCTCCTGCTTCCTTTGTGTCTTTTTGAAATACTTTGCTTCAGTCGAACAGGTAGAAGAACTGGCTCCTATTGAATGTTTGACATTTATCTGACTTGTCTGCACAGACAGACAAGAAGACATGAAAGATAGCAGCAACAGGACTGAGCGGAAGGGACTCCGTCTCCATGATTGGCATTGATCCCGCCGCTCAGAGGAGAAGACAGGAAGAATGAACTACTCAAGAGCTTCCAAGCACCTTTACTCCTCTGGAGCCTCCAGAGTAAAAAAAAAAAAAAGCTGATCGAATCAGTTTTACCTTAGTGTCATTATGTTGTGTTATCATTGTTATAAGTGGTCAGGGACAGCATTTGAATCAGGAACCTGACAGGAGGGTATAGAGCTGGAGAAATGCTCCACAGAGAAAGACCTGGGAGCTGATAAAATGTTTGTTTTTTAACATAATCTGTTTTAAATGTGTAAAATGTTGTTTTCCCATAGAAATGGCAGGCGTGATCAGTCATCCTCTCTGTACCCGTCATCCTCTCTACCTGTATCTGCTGCTGAACAGATTGCATCTACTG